>OMLP01012589.1:0-15503 GCA_900302685.1 Spondyliosoma cantharus
GGCCCCCGCTGCTAGCCGTCACACATGAATCATACGACGACTATGTAAGTCCAATCCCCTTTGCACACGCTGAAAAGTATGGCTGATAATAATTTCACATGAACTGTGTGTAAATCAGACTTGGTTTGATCCCCCTTTGCGTGTGATCCGGATGGATGTTGCCTCACACGGAGAGGCAGGGCATTCAGGGATACGTGTTTGAGAAATTAGGGCAAGCAGGAAGTCGCTGCAAAAATCTTTTTATTTAATTAACTTCAATTCTTAAGGCATACCAGACTTTTTATAATGATTCAGGACCTGCGAGGCAGCCCTTGGTTTCCATTCATCTCGGATTTATGTTGCTGTGCAGATTTGCAGATAAGTATTATGCCAAACTAAATAATGAGAAACTATTATTTTAGCTAAGTGCTCGAACCAATGTATTTCCTTCTACTGGAGGGTGAAATTAGATCAGATTTGACGTTTTCAAGGATAAAAAAACACGCGCACACTTCAATTAGGTCTTTTGTCTCTTGAGCTCACACATCACCTGTTAAAAGCATTTTTAACATGGTGGATTAAGTTTTTCTTTCTTTTTTCCTTTTATTTTGATTTTCAACAACACACTGTATGCTGTGTGCACTGTATGTTGACCTGGGGAATTTTTATTGGATTTGTAGAGTAAACAAGTGTAGCGCTCGTGGCCTGTCCTCAAGGCAAACCAGGGGGGTTTTCGGAGAAGCAGCGTGCTTCATCACAGTCTGAAAAATTCAAGCGTTAGGAGTCGGTTGACACTCTGATGGCACTGAGCTCAGGACTAAGTGATGGAAACCTGCGCAGCAAAAATGTGAGTTTGCCAGATGTGAATGAACCAGATGTCAGTGCCTTTTAAATCAGTGCCTGTTTGCAGCGAGTAGATTTTCATTCCATCCATCCTGGGAGGAGTAGCAACTGCAGTTCAACTGTGTTTGTAGTTAATTAAAACATGCACAGTGGGATCCTGTCGAGAAAACAAACACATAGACCACAAAAGGAAAAATGCAGCATGTGTTCTATATTTCACCTTAAGGAAGAGTGTTATTAGAATCCTACCTTTGTATATATACACTTTATTTGATCATAAAGCCTAATTACTCCACAATTCTCTGGTTACTGAGTCAACTTAATGAACTATACTGCAGACTGGGGTCTGTGTTAACGGTGATAAACAGTCACAAGCTCGCCTCCCTTATGAAATGTCTGTTTTCCTCACTGTGTTGCATTATTAAACAACTATAAGGCTGTTTATCTCCGGCATTCATTTGCTTTCGTCGCGATCGGATCGCAAGCACACACCTCTGCGCACGTCCGTTCGCACCTGGCACTATGCGTCTCTGACCTCACATCGCTGGCACAAATGTGCGCAACGATGGTTTACACGAAGAAAGACATCACTTAATGTGTAACCAAATTTACAAGATTGCCCAAGTAGTTAAGAATTTGTCACGGACAGCATTTCACAGAGTTTATAATGTCTCTCTGAGCTCGACTTCTCACAAATCTGAGCGATTTTGTGAGAGAGTCTGGGGAATTTCTCTCCCTCACCATCTACTTTCTGCTGCTGACTGTGTGGTTGCCATGACTGCTTTGACCTACAGCATATTTGCGTATATTTGCAGTCTGCTTAAGTGAGAAAGTGTTCTCAAATTGTTGTGTTGAACCATTTGATAAAAGTTATCCTGGCCATTCAAATGGATGCAAAACACAGGAATGTCACACACCATTTACTTTACTTCACTTAATGCGTTTGCATTATTCATAGCTGTACCATAAACATGCAAAAAAAGAAAAAATGCAGGTGCTGTAGAGCCTTGACCAGTGCTGTTTGTTCATATCACTTAGTCCACGCTGTCCTGGGATCGGTGTCGGAAAACTATTCAAAGTGCTTGTGAAATATTTGCTTGTGCTCAGATCTCGGGGAAATTTCTCAAGGTCATTTTGAAAAGACGACACAAGGTGAGCTCTAAGTTACATCCAGAAAAAAAGGCAACCCTTTTTTTTTTTCGCGCGTCTATTTCCTCAGAGCCTTCCCGCTAAGCAAAGCCCCCATGTGTGCTGGCAATTGAAGATTGGGCTGTCTGCACGGGGAAATGCACAAGCGCAGTCTCATTACCAAACCAAATTGAGTTCTGATGTAGAGCCTGTGTATTTCTGAGGAGTAAAAAGCGAGGCATTTCTTCTCTTTGTAATTGGAGGTTGGGACGAGGGGTGGGAGCGGAGGGACTAGGGGATTATGGAAAAGATGAGTTTGTCCTGAACATTTTCTTCCCTCATATCTCACTTAGCTATTTTTTTTATTTTTTTTTTGTTTTTTGCACGACATTACACAATTTTCTCTGAGCGTGTTTTCCAGAGTGTAGCGAGACCTCTTTGTACGAAGGTCCGGGTTCTGTTTTTTTTTTTTTTCAATCACTGCGTACACAAGGTGCCGCACAGCATGTTGTTATTCCCCTACAAGAATCCTGCACTGTACAATCTAGTGAAGCACAGTAATAAATCAACAGCCGGCAGATGCCTCTTTGTAGCTACATCCTGTATTTGTCTTTGAGGAAATACGCGGCATGCGCGGGTATCATGTAGACAGCTGATTGATGGACTGCGTCGAGCTGTCAGTCCGTCTCATACGAGTGATACTGCGAGAATGCCCATAATTGTATCTAATCGAGGGTGGTATCGATTTAAAAAACCTCAATGGAAAGCACGGGGGAGCTGGTAGTTATCGTGTATCACTGCTCGCTCCATAATTTATGAACCCAATGTTTCCTCTTTATCATTCCCCCACAAATCTCACCTCGCCGTATCCTTTACGCCGGGCGCTCCTCTTTGATTGCTTGCTTTTTTTTCCTCCCAAAATGCAGTTCTGACTTCATGACTCAAGTTATTTATTTTTTATTTTTTGCTATTCAGGTGTTGCTGAATGTTGCAATACTGAACCTTTTCTAACACCCGCCGGAATCATAAAAAGGGCAGCCGTGACAAAAAGCAGAAGCGTTTTGGTGTTATTTTATCTTCAAGGTCTTCAAGGCCGAGCTGACTGAGGATACGGCTGTTCATGTTTTATATTTGTCTCGTCATCAGCAAATCCTGGCGTGATCATTTCTAAAAAAAAAAAAGCGTAGTCTTTTTTTTTTTCGAAAGCTTGCAAGTGCATCAACAATCAATGGACAAGAAATATTCTGGCATGAAACTCTTACTTGTGGTCTGTTTTTACACGTGCACGCAACCTAAACCTTCTTCCTTCAATGGCAAGGAGAACAACATCTAAAGAGTGTCACGTGCAGTGGTTTCCCACGCTAAATCCCATGAAAACAACAAAACCAACAATGAATTGAGCGTGCTAACAAGCGTTCCTTCATGCCACAGAGCTCCATTCTTGTCCAAAAACTATTAAAAACAGATCAGTAAGTCGGAGAGTTGCACTCAGCGCCATTTTCTTTATTGGGAGAAACAGGGGGCACACTTTCAAGCCACCGCTTCTGTGAAAAACTCTCTGGAGCAAAAAATGTGTATCACTCCACTGCTCAAAGTAGTCCCCAAGCCAAAAAAAACCCCACAGTTTACTCCTGTTCCAATAATATTTGTGAAAAACTACAATTCTGTTGAAAACCAATGGACTCATGGCCGCAGGAGAGGTTTTTCCCTTTTCTGACGGTGAGAAGATGTGGATTAATCACAGCTTCGTCCTTTAAATGTGACAATGCAGCATCTGCTCGACTCGACAGAATGACGCGCAAGAATGGCATTGAAGGAGAATAATCATGTGGTTAGAATCGGGTAAATTAAGGTTTTATCAAAACACTGCTGCAGCACACTGATTGCTACTTTGTTAACAGTTCATTACTGTGCAGTTAATTAACAACAAGTAATTTATTCATGCACAAAGATGGCTTTAATTAGTCCACATCTGGGGGAAAAAAAAAAGATCTTGCTTTGAGCTAATAATTCTAATTCTGCTTTCCACAATTATGTATCTAAATATTGGTCGTTTTATGTAAAAAAAAAAAAAAATGTAATTATCAAAAGCTAACAGGGTTTGATTAACATCACTTCATACTACTGTATATACAATACTTTACTCTGAGGATTTAGCAATACACTATGAATGGATTGTTCTTATCAATAATGAATACAGGAAACATTAAAAGGTAGTACGACAGATTCTTTCTCTTGGTCACATGACTAAATCCTCGATGCAGCCACTGTTTTGTTCCTTTGGAGTCGCTTTGTCCCTCAGCCTTTCTATCCTCAGTCAACGCAGCAAGTTATTAACATCGCAGCGCAATCCCATTTGCATACGATTGCTTATTCATGCCCAGCGCATACATGTGTAGTCACAGTGATGCATGCGTCCTGTAGTTTGCAGCCGTTGTGACGAGTGAATGGATGACAGACTTTTTGTTTTTCTCCTCAATTCGGTGTGAAGTTCCCTTAAACAGTTGCCGTGTCTCTGCTGTGGAGCAGGTCATCATGTTGCAAGGAGTCCTCCGGAGACCGCGGTGATTAATGGACTCTGTCATGCTGTCAGCGTCGTAAAACTAATACAGTGACAGTGGCCATTATTGTTCCCTCTTAAAGGATAGCAACGATTCGGAGGTGAAGCGGAGGGAGCGCTTCTCTGTCGAGGGAGTTTGGGAGGTTTCACTCTGTATTCATTGAGGCCTGACCTCCATGCATTCAAATACAAACATTTGGTTACAAACATTGAAATCAACGTCATTGTGTTGGTCTCATTATGTGGGTTGGTTGAGTTTTGTAACAGACTCATTGCGTGCGGTGTCGTACGGTATGGAATCCTCCTAGTCCAGAGATCACCAGCCGTGGTTGAATTGACAGTATGTCTTCAAAGAGCCAAAGAGCATTTAATTAGAATATAACCTCGGAATGATCTCATTCATTCATTTGCTCTGCCTGAACATAAAAAAATGTAAGATGGACCCGTAATCATGTTCTGGGAGCAATATTTGTATTTCTGGTTTGAACAACTTGAGCCTTTGGACCATCGGCGTGTTCAACAATCCTTAAATGTCCAACAAAAAAGTATGTATGGGCCATTGACCAGTTCTGTTTTGCTACCTCCGTGTTTCTGTCCCTCCCAGAAGCAGTATCACCTAGTGTCAGCCCCATATGAGTCAAACTAGCACTGAGAGAATATATTTAGTTTACATGGTTATCATGTGCTAATATTTTCCTATTGAACGGATTATCAAAGGTTTACACCAGCCCTCTAGATCTGACTGAGTATTCATTCAACTCGTGCCGGATCAGATCAGTCTCTTCCAACGGAGGTGGTTACATGAGGCTTTGTTATCCTGATTGGGCTATTGTTCTGAATACTAGAAGAATGTTTGGGTCAATGTATACACAGCTACAGACATTCAGGCTTTCAGTTTTGAGACTGCAGCAGAAGTGCCGCGAAAAATCATCGGCTGTGTGTCTGTAGGATATCTCTGTCTCGTATGTTAAGCGCCAGGGAGCTTTCAGCGCCGTTTCAGATAATATGATAAGCCCCGTAGTGATCGGTAATCCTTCGAAGTTCAACTGATCATTTTACCAAATAAAATGTGGTCTTTACTTAATTATAAAGACCATTTGATCATTTAAAAAACTGACAAAGCACATTTTATCCTCATGTTTCCTATGTTGTGGCAAATTATGATGCAATGTCCTGAAACAGCTTCAGGTACATTTGGATCAGGCAACCATAATTAAAATTGCTGGCAGTTCAACGTGCAATATGAAATCATTTTAGTTGAACGCATAAAAGAATTTAATAAAACATCAACAGACTGCATCAATAACAGTTTTGACATGATGACTTCTACTCTATGTATTGTGCTGCACATATACCCAGCATATCGTTGGAGTTAGCATGCTAACCGGCTAGCCCCAGCCCGTCCCCATCCAAAGCTGCCTTGCTCGCATAAACGCGTTCACCGTGCAGACTGCTGGCTGAACCTCTGACTGAGCTAATAAGTTAATTGCACCCACAGTTAGCTGCTACAGTTGGCAGCAGTTAGCGGTCACTCTCGTCACATGCTGCCGAAGGTTGAAATAGACAAGTGGACAATTCTTACATATTCTTTTAATGAATCACTATTTTACAGCTGTCTGTCATTTTCATTACACGAAGGAGCTGCACAATCAGCGGCCCGTCTGCATTAAGCTGTGTAATGACTCTCCCATCTTTACTATGATAAGATGCAGACGTGAAAGATGTCTGTTTTCCAGTCTTAAGTTATCTGCTCTGTCAGCAATGTCAGCAATCAGCCATTGTCCTCTGTGTAAAAATGCATAAAAACTTGTTTCACAGCCGGACCAGAGAGCAGTTATTTCCACTACCGAGCTCTTGCAGCACAGCATAAGCTGTACAGTATGTGATCTAATGGGGCACTACCTTTATTTTAAAGTCTGAACAGGCAGATCGCTTAGAGTCGTTGCAGGTCTTTAGCTGTGTGCAGTCAGTTTGAGTTCAGTGTGAAATATGAGATTATTAAGTGCAGCACAGGAACTTCCCCTTCTTCCACCACTGCGCTCTTACAGCGCGTGTTGTGATCCGGGGCAACGTTCTTCAGACTATGCGTTTTTGTTGCATTTATATTTAATGGTTCACCACATAACAGATAGCTCTTACTTCAGCCTGATTCCTGTGCATCAGAAAATGAAAGCTACCTCACTGTGGTAAGTGTCGTTAGGTGTAGTGCCGAGGTATACTTCAGTAGATGGAGTTGCTGGTTAAGTGCAAAATTACCGCTAATAAGTGTGATTTTGCGACTTTTGAACAAGCAGTGAGGAATGAAGCGCCATAATCCCCCTAGAAAGAGCAGCGGGGGGACATTCCACAGTGGAAAGTTCCTTCATGTGAAAAGTGCAAAGGGAGAGCAGAGTGAGATTAAAAGATGTGATTGATGGCGTTTTGTATAGAGTGCGACCACGGCCTCAGTTTAATGCTAAAGATCAAATCCCAGGATCAAATCTTATCTTTTAATGTCAGGGCTGATGATGGAAGAGTGGAATCCGAGAGTGATACAGGGATCTGTCCCCGACAGCAGACCATGAATTGTACAAATTGTGGACAAAAATTGAAAGGCATGGCTCGTTTTTTTTTTTTTTTTTAAACCTGAGCCCTGCAACCATACCGAGGCAGCGCGGGGAAATGCCATAATGTGATTAAACACAGAGCTTTGGGAGGCTTTGAAGAAAAAAAGTCTAATCTATCTACTGTGGAAAAAGCAAAAGGACACCCTTTTGAAATGGGGGGGGAATTCTCCCCATATCATCTATTTCATGAACATAAAAGATGCGTGAGATTTGCGAGGTTCTGTGTATTTCTGGAAGGAGCAGCAGTTTCTCAGGCCACCGTTATGCACATCTGCCGTAATTGCTTTGTGACAATAGGTTCAGATACACTGCTGAGTTTACATTTGTTAGATTAATTATGGAAATTCTCCATGCAGAACCCCGCTGTTTATTAAAACAGATGTATGACACACACTGCCTCTCGATTATTCAATAGAAGAAAAAACTCAGGTGGAATGCATAATGGCCTCAGACGTATCACCGGGGACCGAGGCCGAGGGAAGAGGCAGACAGATGCAGCTACATTTAATGCTAAACTCCACGTGCAGAACTGAGAAATACTTGTCTGATTTGTTTAGCCGGTGTGAAAAAACATGCTGTTTAGTGTCACTATTCTTAAAACCATCTCGTCGTAATTATTTTTTTATGTGAAAATCGAATCTCATCATGACACCGTCTGAGTAAATATATTAAAAAAGTAGACTCATACTTTAAGTGTGTACGCGACGAAACAAAAGGTGCATGCTGATTGAATTTGCACAGGTAGAAAGCACTGAAGAGCGGCATCTATTCACTGAGACAAAAGGCTGCAAATCTCATTTTCCTCCCCATTCTGCGGCGTGGAGAGGCATTCATGGGCAGCTCCCTATGAAGATCAGTCACTGTCAGGGGACATACAGGTTGTCAATTGATAATGAAGCACAGTGCTAAGGGCCTTTAGGTTCCTCGCTGTCCTAATTACACCGAGCGAGGACTCTCCACCCTTGTGTTAACATTTGATTTATTTCCTCTGCCTTGTTAGAGAGGACCAGTGTTAATTGTTTTCCGCAGATGAGTGTCAAACCAGAAGAATAAAGCCCCTCGTTAATTAGGGGACGGACTATTTACATGTAGCGGCTTGTCGCATCTCCGTGCAGCCCGCGCTGGGGGTCAAACTAACAGTGAGGTCAGCAGAGAGATAAGTCAGAGTGTGATGAACACTTTGTTCTGTTTTCTTTCAGCTCACACTTAATTAAAAAGCTTGATTAGACACTACATTTGTTGCATTGTTTCACCCGAACAATGCTTGGCTGTATTGTCCCTGTTAGACCTTAACAAATGAGTAAAATGTAACAATTTTCATACAAATGCTGTTATCTAGAACTGTATATAAACATGGGTTGTGCTTTGTTGTCTTTATTAAGAAAAAACAAAGACATCAGATATAATACAATGCAAAAGGAAAACAAAACTCAGATGAGTTCTTCAAGGACTCCTCCTAAATAATGATATTATGCTAATTTTCAGGTTCACACTTCTATGTGGGGGTTTTCATGCTTTAGTGCTCAATAAACACATCAGTTTTATCATACTGTCCAGTCCTGCAGCACATTATTCCCCCTCTGCCTGCTCTGTTTTAGCTCCTGTCTCTTTAAGGCCCCCCCTCCTGAATACCCAGTCTGCTCTGATTGTTCTGCTCACACACGCCTGAGCCGGCATTGCTAACAACAACAGAGTAGCTGCGCTGAATCAATTCTTGCTTGGCAAACTGGCAGTGAGGCATAAATCACGCAAATGTGTGACACGGGAGGAAGTGTGATGTCACAAAGTCACCAAATTAAAGGCGGGACAACTAACGAGGCGTTTCAGGAGCTGTGTTTTCCGTGGGAGAGAAGAAAGACTCACGTTTTGACACAAACCTTCTCTGCTAAGTCAGGTGTGTGGTAAACCGGAAGTTAACCTTCACTTACATTGCCTAAAGGTCAGTCTCATTCAGATTTACTTGGACGTAGGTTTTGAAACAAGTGTCAACAGTATAACCCAAAGCTTGGGTATTTCTTTAGAAATATATTTTTTAAAAACAACATTTCCCAGATGAGGCAGCATAAACTGGATAACTGCTGTGTTAGGAAGTGTAAACAGCAGCATGACACTGAGATGCCTTTATCAAAACCCTCCTCATGGTGAGCTGAGTATCTTTCCAGCGAACCAGCAGCTACACGGGCTGTGATGTGCTCAAATAAATTCATCGTCTCTATCAGTTATTTACTTTGTGTGTCTAATGCACTGAAAACAACGCTGACTTTTTTCCCCTTTTATGTCTGAAGGCAGCACATCACAGTTCGGTGGTAAAAATAACCCTTTTAATACTGCTGAGAAGTTTTACATAACTGCAGGTTTATTTTTATCACACATTTGAGTGAAATTAATCCGCTACTTGCTTTTCATTTATGGTCCAGCGTGGAGCGATTTTTTTCCATATGGGATTGCGAAACGAAACAGTCAATTAACGAGATACGCGGGGTCTCTGACTCTGCCTTTTGTGGGGGGAAAGACTCATGCAGGAAATAGAGAAGTATTGGATCCCCTGAACAACTTAATCCCTGACATAATCCCCTAACTTTAATTTAGTGAAATTCATGTTCAGACAAATAAAGCCACACAGGAACCAGAGCTGTTTGAATCAGCATTACCCGGCAGGAGAGGGGAGAGTGTGTACAAGTGCCTTCAATATAATGTCTTTTGTGTTGCCGCACTTGATGTCCTTCAAACCGACGATGCGTCTGCCTTTGTGTCACAAAGCATTACCGCAAGCAGCCACACCTAAAGCAGGATGATATTGCCTCATTGTTGCAGGCAGACGCGGAGCTGCTGAGACCACGTCTGGCGTAAACCAGGCTTCGCTGAGGCTTTCAGCGCATTTTTAATTCTAAACATATTCGATGTCTAAAAAAAGCAACCGAGCGCTTGCATGTACGTCGGTAGCTTGATCTGAAAAAAAAACGGTTTGGAAAAGGATTAGAGGAGATTAGGGTCCCATGAAAAAGAAATATAAGCACTTTAAACTTCCCCTAAATCTTTAAATGAGCGAGCTCCAACAATTACAAGAGCAGATAATAGCTGAGGTTACACTTCGGCCTTGCTCCAGTAAAGGTGTTATTCAGGTTAAGCTGTTTACATGAACCTTTGGTCTGCTAGGACTGATTATCCCGGCTGTCATGAATAAACCATTTAACAGATAATTATGTGAAGTACTGTGTTCTCAGTCCACACAGAGGTGTAGGTTTGATTGATATGTAGGGAGGACCCTATGAAGTCGGAGGTTTTTGGAGTCTCCTGCATTTATATGCATAGATAGCAATATTGTGTTGTGCTTTCCATACTAATGGTAGCAGTATGAAAATTAGAGATTAGAAATTAGATCTGTTACATAAATTGTTTTTCAAGTTTTCTTGATTGTTTATGATAACAGTCACAAAAAAACCTTCTCCAACGTGATAAGTTGCCTGACAGGCAAAACTGAGGGCGAGAAGTCTAACAGGTGCTCACTTCTGGTCATTAAACTTAATTGCTTGGAGTGCACAGTCATAGCTAATGAGTGTTCCAACATTTTGAACAACTCAGGGCAGTCGAAGGATGCTGCTGTGCGGAGAATAAGCTCAAACTGTAAATCTGAGATGGACGAAAACAGGATTTTGAAGAGTGAGTGGGGACATGTCCACCCTCACCCCAGTGAAAATTACACCCTTGAGTGCACGAGCAATGAAAGGATGAAAAGGTGCAGAAACCCACTCAGTGTCTGGCACATGGGGAAAAACCTTTGATCCTAAATTGATGATGTTAAGCGAACATTGGACGGTTTATGCAAAAGATAAAACTGTGAAGTGGAAGGAGTGAGACATGTGTTTACGTGCCACAGTAACCAATTTGATATTAATGTTTGTTTGTTGTTGTTTTTTTATCTAATAAGCTTCTTAGTCAGCCCCTCCGTGGTTTCTTTCTTCTAACCGAGTTATAATGTTTACTTGAATTGTTCCAAAACCATGTTACTCCTCTGTAGATGTAAACAGTCGCTAACAGGATTTACAGACTGGGAGGGGAAAAAAGTCTGAGGCTCTACACAGAAATTTGCAAAAATGATTAGTAAACAGATTTAAAACTGTATGTTGACAACATTTGTCATTACTCAACTACATAATGATGCATAATGTGAAATGCAGAAGTCTTTCAAGGTTCAAGGTTCATTTGATTTGTCATACTACAACACAGGGTCGTATAACGAAAAGGTAATTGCGGGACTGGGCAGTTTATTCGATATATAGCGTTATCGTGATATGAGAATATATATCGTCTCAGAATTTGGATAGCGTTTTATCATGTTTTGGCATGAGTGTTGTCTTTTCCTGGTTTTAAAGGCTGCATTTTTCTGAACTTACCAGGCTGTTTGGCACTTGTTCCGATATTTGTCTTTACCCGCTTAGTCATTATGTCCCCACTACTGATGGTTATTGATCAGAAATCTTATTGTAGTAATATTTTGTGAAAGCACCAAGAGTCATCTCTACAATATATTTGCCATATTGATATCAGAGAAAGGCCTAATTAGTCAAAGATATCGTGATGCTTGATTTTGTAGCCCAATCCTAACATTTATAAAGCGCTTTAGAGAAGATTTCAAAATATTGTATATCATAATATGACCTAAAAATATAATGAAACTATTTTAAAGCTAGGGTCTACAATCCTGGAGAGCTAGCAAGATTTGAAAGTGGAACCTCCTCTAAGTTCCACCAAACCCCCCCATCCCGTTAGTGCTCTGTCCAAAGCCACGCCCCCACAAACTTGAACGCGCATGTGGCAGTGGGACTCAGCAGGGAGAACGTGACCTGTGCAGGCGCAGAGGAGGGAGGAACAGAGGGGGGCGTAGGCAGAACGAGACATGAAGGCATCCGATTTTCTTTCTGTTCGGGCCGGATAGCACGGATTGGTCAGCTTTTTCTCAGTCCTGCAGCTGCCACAGAGGTCTGATTATTTTCGTTCCTTTTTCTGAATACATAATGTATTGACTACTCTCAGAATAGAAGGACCATTTCACCCAGTATAACAAAATGTGTTTCTGAACAACATTACATACCCTAGCTTTAAGGCCACACTGCCCAGCCCTGGCTGATTATAGTCTCTCTATTTTATGCGAGGAAAGCTGTTTTTATGGTGTGTTGAGGATGAGTTCAGGGTTCTGGTGCAGTCTGGTTGTACGGCAGTGGATACTTCTGTATCTGTTGACTGCAGCTGGAGTTGGAGTCATCTTTTAGTATTGTTTGGGCTCCGTGCAGAAAAGTGGCTATTCCAGAGTCTGTTGGGGCCCAAGGCAAAAATTCAGCCAGTATTCATCAACATAAAAATTCCAGCTTGAATTAATAACTGAGCAACTTCAACACTGGCAGATTGTAAATAACTTATTATAAGGCGGGCGATATCATTTATTCAGTTTATTTCTCAGGGACAGTGCATGTTAATGAACATTATTGTGAATATAGAAATAGCTAAGAGACCAGTATTCATTTGTAGTCTCTGGCCAGGTGTAAATTTGGCAACCTAAACATGGTCATTGTCAAATGTGCCAATATGAGTGTCCATTGGGGGTCTCTGTTCATCCAAGTTCTCTTGTGGGCAGGGGGGGGGGCAAAAAACATTTGGCTGGTTTTCCTATTCTGATGGTGTAGACACCTCGCTTCACTCCTATCACAGGATCATCTTTCCTCTGTGTTATGTGGTGTCTATGTGTGAAAACTGTATGAGCCAGTAATATGAATTTGTGTGTTACCTGCTTTACAGCTTCACAGAAGGGGCTCCTCTACTCAATAATGTGGTTACGAAAGCATCTATAAAACTGTACATACATTTGGGAAGTCTTTACCGCCCTGCATACTTCAATTTTTATTGCTATTGACCATGACTTTACTTGTGCTAAATGGGTTTTAATGCCTGTTTCTCGAGTAGCTATCAATAGTAAAGATCCATATTGCAGATTTGAGACTCAGACGGTGTCCATAGGCTCCCCTGCTGAGACATCTCGCCCTACAAACCTTAATCAATAATCTCCGTTGGACATGAATTTTATTTCCTGTTCCCTCTCCTGATATGGACACAAATGCATGGACCTTGCCCATGGAACTGAGTATTGATTGTTTATACATTAATCTCTCAGCAGTCAGATTGGGTGGAGATAATGAGACAGGTGGAGGTTAATGCTTGTTGCATGTTTCCTCGCAGGGCTACGACGACGGGTATGGTGGTGAATATGATGATGAGAGTTACGAAGCCTATGAGGATAACTACAGCAATCAGTCAAAGAGGTGATGTTTACGCACATGCACACACACACACACACACACACACACGCCGCATATACAACAAAGCATTTCAGCCACCATCTGTCTACTGTTACGATACAACCGGTGAAAGATCCACTGTGACCAGCTGTCTCACTGCTGTACAGTACATTGCAGCGTTACACATGTTTATTAATGATTAAGTCAAGACCTTCACTTTCTGTTTGCTCACGACATCTTTCCTGAACCAAGAATAAGCATCTTGTATATTTGTAATAAGCCTGGTGATGTTTATATTTGTCTATTAGTCAACAATTCCCATGAAAAGTTTATCTAAAGCCTGAGATGTCATGTTTCTTTTCATCACGATACGATATTCTATCGATTCTTTGGACAATGATACGATATTTGCCGGTCTGCCACGATACGATTTGGAGTAGATTTGATACGATACCATTTAACACAATCAAGTTATATTTCTATCAGCTCACAAAATAAAAAGAAAGCACTGTTTGGAAAGGAGTTGAGGAGGGATGGAAACGGTGACACAGTCGTGCCATGGGGGATTTCAAACTAAAGGAGTATCTTAACGATGGCGGTGATATGAATCAATGTTGTCACTTTGCATCGATGCTATTGGATCGTTGATCATCGAAACAATATATCAATCTGGATCACTGTATAGTAACACCCCAAGTGAGTGCTGCAGTTAATACCCAATAAACTCCTGCTGCATCTCAAATGTGTATTCATCCGCAGCTGAAAATAGTCCCCAACAGATGCACTGTTTACTCCTGTTAAAGTAACATTTGCCCAGCTGTTTTTAGAAAACTACCGAGCCTCACATTGTGGTGTTTTGTTCACGGTAACTACTGATAATAAGAAATACACAGAATGACGTTAACCTTGTGTGTACTTCTAGATTTACTTGAACAAAACTATTCATTTTCTGTTTTTACTTTATGAATATCAGGATTCTTTGTGCCATACAATTTCATTGTTGTACAAAGGCGATTAAATTAACACCAGTGAGCAACGTGGGCACTGCAGTTAATCCCACATACCCCGTCTCCCTGCTGTAAATACTCTCAAGAGCACCAAATGTGTTTTAATCCACACCTTAAAATAATCCCCCACAGATGCACAATTTACTCAAGTAACTACAGTGCCCAGCTGTTTTAGAAAAGCCTTTTTGTAGTCAAGAAATATATATATTTGTCACTTGCTTTTATTCTTGTGTTGCTATTTTGTCTTGAGCGGGAACCAATGGGCACCAGGCTGAGTGACCCGGACAGCGCGTGGTCGGAAAGTCCTCAGAAAGACAGATAAACACATTGTTCTATATTTTCTGACTAACGTTTCTACTCTGTCTGATTTAGCATTTCAGAATATTATGAATATGGACACGGACCCAGTGATGAATCCTACAACAACTATGGTAAGAACAGCTTATGTTGTGCTTAGCAGAAAGGTTTTTAAACATCACAGTCTTTGTAACGTGTCATCCCTTCTCTCTCTCCTTGCTCGCACTTTAAAATGTTTCGTTTAGCAAAAGTGCAGGTGTCATTATCACACTATTAGCGTATCTAGTATTTGATTATGTGATAGGTTGGTTTACGTAAGGGATAATGCCCGACGAGGTGTTAGGAGGAGTTCAGGAGTTATTACACGGCTCTTCTTAATGCTGTAGACTGCTCCATTCACTTGAATGGGCCTTTCCAATGTTCAGCAGTCAATTATTTTCGTATAATTGACCGCTGCTAAGCATATTTGACCGTCGTCAAGGAAAGTGGCCTTTTTGCCTCTGATTCACGAATTTCTTAGCACTCCGCAAGTAGTCCGGTCACTTATCACCCCAACGTATTCGGTTGCTAAGCAACGTCAGCTGATCTGTAGCCTACTTCATATCCAAAAAAGGTACTCCCAGGCCACTAGTATGGATGAGTTTCACATTAACTTTAATGTTTTTGGAAAATACGGTGATTTCGAGTCTTGGCAAAAGGCTGAGTTGTCGTCACCGGTCAAGAAAAGAAAAAGAGTGGAACGCAGCGAAGAGGGAGAAGCGAAACGGCACAAAGTTTTGGATGACAGAGATGT
>OMLP01012590.1:0-19347 GCA_900302685.1 Spondyliosoma cantharus
TATAATCTGCCATTTGCCAAAGGTCAGTCATGGCAGTCATTTGGCACCAAGGTTGTCCAATTTTTACATAGAAAATGACTTGAGCAACTAACTGCCTCTCATTATTGTTGAAGATACATTTTCTGTTGGGCTATTCATTGACGATTTAAGCAACTCTTTTCAGCTCTTTCAGTTCTCTACTGAGAACAGATGTAGATTTGTCCTCGTGACCTCGTTCTTGTGCTTTATCTAGTTCCTACTCATTAGTAGAGACTAAACCACAGTTACAGTTATAAATAATAGGCAGAATGTTTGAAACTGTGCTTTGGCAAGGTGCAATAGAGAGTGTATACATTTCTTCCACTTCTAATACACTTCCAATGAGAAGTTAACACAAGAGCAAGTTGTTTCCTGGGATACACTTGCTTAAGCAAGGCCAGACCAGCAGCTCTGTCTGTTCGATCTGACTGCCCTGTCAGCACATCAAATTAAATACAAATGCCTCTTTTTACATACAATGGTCCACTGGGAGGCTCATTCACAAACTTTTTTGGCTTGATTAATATTTGTATCAAACAGTCAAGAAAACAGGACTATTTTCTCTCACTGGTTTGGGATTGGTAGATATCACAGTGAAGTAAAGATGGATCTAAAACACACAATCTCAGCGCAGAGAGGTGATCTTACAGAAGAACCCAAGGCTGCAGTGCCTGGTCACTGGTAATGGGTTTGTCTCTCAGCCCTGCTGATAAACTACATCTACTGACTCATGCATACATGAATATCAAGCGGGCTGATGGAGAAGCTTAAGTTCAGTGCTGTAGGCGTACAAACCAGAAAAAATGTATTAAAAGATTCTTTCCAAGTGCATGAAACCCTATGGTTGGTTTGGCTCTTGACCCTCAGCATTTCAGTATTTCTCAGTATTCAGTAAAACATATGTTTTCTCTAGACATGGGGGGTATTAGACATGTTGTAATGTATGTATGATGTTGGATTTTATTTATTTATTTTATTTTTTTTTTTTTACAAACATTGAGTATTGGTATCCAACCTTGAGATCTTGTCATGTTTCGCTTAGGGCCCCTGCCCCATAGCCAGTATGTGCCTGCTGCTACCCTATGTTTGTTAGCCAATGGTGATTGACTTCGGTGCAGCCTTTTGATAGACTTGTCACAGCAGATTTTATGAAATGCATGCCCCTTTCCTTTTAAAAATGTCTTCTTTCTAGGAGGACAGAGCGCAACATTAGAGTAGACTACAGGCTGCACAGTGCCAGGAAACAGGTTGTGAAAACTCAAAGGTGAAAAAAACGGGAGTCTCCCAGAAATATAGTGAGTGTGGGCAAGTATGGATGTAAGACCATGTGGATAGGACTGTCTATGGCTTAGGCCTGTCCAAAATGTATGTACAACAATTAACTGGATTACTTACTTGTGCCTGTGAATTATGATGTAAGGAGCATGTCTTACACGACATCTAAGCACATTTATTGTTGTTCTTTACCCTTGATGCAAAGGAGCTAGTTTGGTGTGTGTGCACTCTACTTTGATTGATTGATTTAGGAAAATAATACAATTTGAAATTAAATTTGTGTCAACCAGCATCTGAATGCTCTTTCAAGTTGGAAAGAAACAAAACAGGGGGATAATGACTCCTCAGTATCCAGGTTTTGGAATTTGACCTGCCAGTCCACATTTGAGACCCTACATTGCTTCACATGAATAGACAGAATCCAAGTAAATAGCCCTCATTCAGAAAAAGGCATATGGTCAGCCATACTGGTAGATAGACTTTGTTAGCCCCTCAAAAGGGAAGACCCCCACCACTTTTGTGTCAGATAGCGTTATTTCCAAGGTGACACCGGGGTCTACATTTGGCCATGCATGAGGTCAGTGAATATTAACTTCATTTACACATGGCTGCAGACAAGCGTAGCACCACAATGGAGGCCTGCCTGTTGTGTTCAGTAACATGAGCGCCCCGGCTGACAGGACACTGTCAAGAAGGAAGATGGATGATCGCAGCAGTTGACCCCTGATCGCCACAAGAGTCACCTCTCCGGCCCCCTCTCCCTGCATGACAAAAGAGCCCTCCCCGCAGTGCAGCGGCCCTCATCTCCACTTGCACTAACAGGTTCAGACATCTCCATCGATCCCTGCTTCCATACCTCTTGCAATTCTAAGCTTTTGCCTGTTTTAGCTACCCAAACTGTGGCGCAGATGTCTTTTTTTGTAATTGCTCGCCTGCTGACTGCTTGAGAGGGATGCGATCAGACAGGCGAACTCTATGTCAGAAGACAATGTCTTTGGTGTTCTGTCTTGTGTCCCTGTGGCATGAGGGTGAAAGTGATATGTGCCTCTGCTCGGGGTCTCGCCACCTTCAGAGGCAGCAGGGAGGCCCCTGTTGTCAGTGGAGCTGCTCCTCCGGGACGCTTCAGACCACTGGATCACTGCTTCAATCTTTCTTTAAAAGGAGAATCAATAACATATTACATAACTTCACACTTTTTCCCACTTACATCCAGAGCAGAGGGAGCAGAAGTTGAGATGTGCTATGGATGGGTCTGTAGCAGGAAATTCTGCTGTTTTTTTTCCAGTGTTAAAATGAAGACTGGTTATGCAAACATTGGACGCCTCCTGTTTTGCTAAGCTGAGTGGGAGAACAAACAACTTCAGAGCTAACCTAAGGATTAATCATCTGCAGTTATTTCCTAGACTATCTGATTCATCATTTGGTCTATAGAATTTCAAAAGTCAGGAAAATGTTCATTATAAGTTCACATTGTATAATACATTGACCTGCCCAGAATAGCTTGATATGAGTGGAAAATGAAAAAAAAAATATATATATTCTTTGTATTTCTTTATTTACTCAGATTAACTAATCCTTTAAATGATAAATTCACCTAAAACATGTCATTAAGTTATCATCCACTCACTCCCATGCTGATGGAAAGTCGGGTGAAGGTTCGTAGTCATCAAAACATTTCTGGAGCTTCAGAGCAAAACAGTGTTGCAGTACTCTCCTAAACATCTGAAGTAGATGGGGACTTGATTTCAAATTTAAAAGAAAACACCAGTAAAAAACATGGTCGCCATGTTTTTTACTGGTGTTTTCTTTTCAGCTGAAATCTTAATTGTAGCTGCTAAGCTAAAAGTGTTAGCATGCACCGCCTCTGAAGTGTGTGCATGAGTTTGATCGCACATAGAAGGTGTAAATAATGTCTTTTAAGAGTAATCCTGATCTGCACAAGCCCTCGTGGGCATCTGAGGCCAAGCCGATGTCTTTGTGTCAGGGGAGGCCACAGTAGTGATGAGCAGCTCGTTTGACATTGTTTCATTCCTTTCTGTCACAGCTCTGGGACCAGAGCCGGGGCTGTGCGTGGTGGATTTGGATGGGCGGGGCCTGGGTCAGGAGGGTTGGTAGGCACTGGCACAATTCAGCGATAATGCTCAGTTGCTGACTGTGGACATTTTCAGTGCCGATTTTGCTTGGGCTGCAGGGGGCTATGGATCGGTGAGACCTTTGGACCCCGTGCTTTCATCCCCACGATGCAGAGTCCTCCCCTCATCTGTGATGTCTTTTAGCACGGCTCCCTTTTTAGAGCTGACCACCCCATCCATTAAAGGTAGCCGCCTGGCTGGCCTTAAGGGCCCTTTCTCCTGTTTCAATCCGAGTTAAATGAACTAAACAAAAGGCGATTAGATAGGGACATGTTCCATGTCACCGAGAATCCATTTCAAAAAGTTCACTCCACACGATAGCTTAAAGGAGTGTGTGTGGATTTGAGCTACAGCTGCTGCTCAGGCTGATTGAGAGGCTGTAAATTTGCCCTGATTTTCCACCTCCAAAGCCATGTAGTAAATCAGCAGGAGGGTTTAAAGAGAAAACAGGTGTTCATTAGTTTGCTGTTTAATTCCTAATTGTCCCGCTTTCCTGTCAAACTGCATGGCCTGGCGATAGCACCATAGCAGGAGCATTAGCTTCAATTTTAGTATAACTTAATCAGAGTCTGGCTTTGATCTTTGCTGTGAACAAGTGAGCAGGCACTTCCTTTGGGGTTTCTCTGCTCAGAGGGCAAAGCTGCATGCCCTCCAACACAGTGTAAGGGAATGCTAATCTTCTCTTTGTTTCTCGTGGAAAGCTACTTATCTCCCGCTAAGCACAGGTACCTCGGATGAATGGCTCGGTTGTCTGTATGTGTGGAGTGCAGTGGCAGCCATTCCAAGTATGTGTGGGGTGGAGGGAGGATCCAGCACCATGTTTGTTTTTAACCGTTTTAACTTGTGTTCCAACGGCGCCTATTAATCCTTATTGTAGCTATGTCCGAGACGCCCTCCTTCTTCTGAAACACACGGGAGGTGTTCCCAGTGAGCTTGTTCAAAACTCTATGTCCGTCCGGTGAGGAGATTTTCAGAATGGCCTCAGTTCTTTTCCTTTTCTTTTATGTGATCTGCCACTGACTCCTGGAGCTGGATAGGCGCCTTGTCTCTCATAGGTTGGAGATTAACATGTCTGCTAGAAAAAAACCCAAAGCTGCTGAGCATCGCTCTCTTTATCGAAAAAGAAAGAAAGATTTTGAGCAGTCCAATGGGCTCAGAGGAAAAAGAAAAATTGACAAACACCTGCTGCTTCTTTTGTTGTATCTGTGGTAAGACTAAAAATCTAAGCATATTTGAGGAGGGAAAAAAGTCAGCGCCAAAGGCCGGAGTAATGTATGATCCTTTCTTCTACGTAGAAAAGGAACCTATCGTACCAAAGTGATAGACGCAAGCTGATCAGAGGCAGAGTAGGGCGGGTCTTGCAAGAGATGCAGTGATTTACTATTTCCTTTGTGACGATGCTGTGTGCTTATGGTCTGGTTAGGTTAAGGCACAAACCCAACTTGGTTAGGGTTAGGAAAAGAAAATGTTTTGGCTTGAAGAACCTGCTTTGGCCCGAGGTCTTCTTTAGAATAATCAGGGAGGTTCGCACTGAGAAACGTTGAATTTTATCCTGGCGACAGGGCTGAAAAAAGTATACGTGTACATATTAACTGATAAAATACTTTTTTTAAATGCCATTTAGATGATGCCAAGCGAGAAAGAAAATGTTAGTCAGCACTGCAGTGAGCTTAATAAATAACTCATGCCTTCCTTCAAGGTGCACTTGATTTCTCTAAAACCTTTGCAGCTACAACAGTCCACACATCACCCGCAAGATGAGATCAATTGAGCTGTCCTGAGCTTTTCAAGTCGAAGAAATATACTCCGCTCAGATTTTCCCCAGGTCTGCCTGCCTGTGTGAAATTACTCACAAGACGTACTGCTTCTTACATTGCAGAGGAAAACACCACGGGCTTTAGTCCATAACAGAGATGCAGCCATAGTTCAGTATGCAGAAAATGCCAGTAAACACAGCCTGATGAATGTCCACACTAAGGCCTGCTATTTATTGAGGCAGAGAACATAAGTCACATCTAATCAGAGCAACACACATAGGCCCCGGGCTACATTAATGCATGAGAAATAAGCTCTGTGTGAGCTATTGACATCCTTCTCTACAGTCGGAACGCACGGTCATGGTCCTAATCGTATGCCCTGAAAGTAAAACTGAGAAACATAAAGCAGGAGTTGGGTTTTTAAATAGCATTTCATGGTTGTCTGAACATCCAGCGAGACACAGGGTATTTTGAAATAGCTGACGGAGAATGTTTATGGCAGTATTAACTACGGATTGCAGTGTAATAGAAGCGTTCAGATGAGTAAGAGGGAGAGAAGTCCTTTGTTTTTCACAGGTAGGCCGAGGCATCAGGAATATTTCTGCAGCACCAGCTGACTTGTAAGGAAAAGAGATGAGTGGTGGCTAATGCAATGTAGATAGAAGTGGTGTTGCATTTCAAATAAACATGAAGGCAATGCAGGCACTCCAAATATAAGAATATGCGACGACGTTTAAAAAATATTTTTTTCAAGTCTGTGGAAAAAACACAAGAATCAGATGGAACACAAGATCTTCATCAGGCATACACAAATTGGGCTTTTTTTTTTTTAAATATTTCCTTCCTCATTTGACACATTTTCTCATATTTCTGGGGTGCCTGGATTTCTCTCCTGCTGCTGAAATGTGTCTATAGCACATTGTCAAGTACCGAACGCTGGCGTCAGATTTCTGCTCAGATTCAAACCGGTGTCAATCTTGTTTACTCATTCTTTAAATGAGCAGTTCCTCAATACTTATTTACATTTGACACATTTCTTGTGTGGCTGCTCGTGTTTTATTTCATTTTGTATCAATATTTTGTCTAAAATGAACGCGATGACATCATCACATTCAGCAGCATGGATTTGTGAAGGACACCATGCATTACTTCTGGGCCAACGGGCCGAGGCTGTAGCCACACTGCTCGTGTTGTTCATATTCCATGGATAATGTATTTCTCTTTTCATGTTTGCTTCAGTGTGTTCTGATTTAGTTAACTATTACATTCTACACCAGGCACTTTTTTTGACACATACACGTTGACAGTGACTTAAATATAGGATTACACCTGTTTTGTGACATAGGACAATATTGTGAAATAAGTTGCTGGAGCTTGGAAAAGGAAAGGTCAGATGTAGACGAAAGTTTGTATGGACGTACATCTTTATAATTCAACAAAAAAAAAAAAAACCTGCTGAGGTTTAGTTTGAGTTCACTGACACACTGAGACAAAGCGAATGCCAAATTGGGACTTTAAATGAAACTGTAGGTTCTCCTGAAGGGTTAGGGTTAAGAGAATATGGAAGGACAAACAAAAGTAATACAGGAGAGTGTTTGAGGGTTAAAACATTAACGTGGGAACATAAGACATAATGTAGACCCACGCTCTCATGAATTGTCTAAAACTAAATTTTGACATGGGACCCTTTTCGAGTCAGAGCCTCAAGAAGGAAACTCACTATAAGGCCCCTATCAATAACCTGTTGCATGTTGCATGTAGCTTTTGTAGCCCCTGGAGCTCTGGGGGCCTGGGGCTGTTGTCCACTCTGCATGGTTGGTTAGCCTTTCATCTTGGCTTCTTTTGTTAAATTTAAAAAAAGAAAGAATAACAAAAATAAAACATTTGTAGAATTTTTTTTTTTGATAAAGTAATCTGAAGTCAGGAGGATCACCAACCAGCTTCTCACGTCCCATGGGCCCTCATCAGCATATGGGAATTGCCAAGATAGAATAACTGAATAATAAGAATAAGAATAGAATAATAAGTTTGTGTCACAAACTAAGGTATATTTCAAAAAGGTTTTGCATTTGTCGATCACTTTAATCCCTCTATAACTCTATAATGTACTGTTATATTGAGAAATTAGAGTAAGAGATCATGGGATACCCAGGCCTGCTTGCATAGAGGCTGGCTCAGCTTTCGATGTCTGAATCACTCAGGCAAAGGAAAAGACACACGGAGGAAACATGCAGAACAATAGGCAACAGGCTCCCCATCATACCAGGCCTGTGTTTAGAGAGGATATTTATAAAGACATTTCCCTATCAGAACAGCAGCGGCCAGACGAGTGTTTCACAGAAACAAATGGTGTTTTTTTTTTGAATAAGAAAATAAACTGTTTCCTTTATCGTGCTTGACCCATTCCACCTGGCATTCATCAGTGGCAGGGCCTGCATGTTGGTCCTGTCGGCTGCTCTCCTCCCTCTGCCTCTTTTATCACTCTAATGGGGTGCTATCTCCAGGCTGCTCTCTCCGGGTCTCCGTGGCCCCGCTCGGCTCCTTTCAGCGCGCATTCTTTCCACATCCATCCCGACACACAGGCGGATTTAACACATAATCAGGCCGGACGGGAGGGCAGCAGGAGAAGGGGGTAGGCCCGGCCCTGACAGGACTCATCATGCGAGGACTGGGGAGACAGAAAGGCCCACACTAGTCATTCTCACTCTGGTCTCTGCAAAAAGGGAACCTTCCACATTTGCACACTGGAGCTCGCTCTGAGCCCCGTCTGCTGCAATATTGAGACAAATGGGGAGAAACTCAATATCCCAGCTGCCCTGCTTGGACATCGAGGCTCCTCCATGCTTAGTAGTAATAAGGATTGTAACCTTGATTGGATTTGTGGGTTGTGAAAACAAGTGAGGAAGGTCAACTTTCAGTTTCTCCAAGACAGGGTGTCATTAAAGTGTTGTTGATCCTGGCACCAGTTTACCATTGTACCAGTGCCAAAACATCTCGATCATTTACCAACTGAAACCTAAAGTTCATGTTATACTTTCCACATCTGTGGTTGGTCCAGGGTGTGAATGTGCCAACTGCTTGTTGGGGAACACAGTTGTCTATGCAGACACCGAATGTAGTATGAACTGAATCAGAACTGTCGGAATCTGACAGAGCAACGTTGCTCTGGTTTCAGTCAGATTCCAAACACTGTCACATTGAGACTTTCGGTCATAATGACGACGGTGACCTTGATTGGATTTGTGGGTTAAAAGCAAGCAAGAATCATTGTTTTCCAGTTTCTGTGAACACTAGGGACTATTTGAAATGTTTCAATGCAGGTTCTGCTATGGAACTAGTTTGACTCAGTTGGCATCATGGAAGTCATTGGGCGCCCTCTCCCTTGCATTGTCTCTATGTTGCTGTTTTTAAAATCCCAGTTGTTACATAAAAGAACAACTTCCAAGCTAGCAATCTACATGCTGAAACTGCACGTTGCTCTTACCTGGTTGCTAACCCTACGAGCATGAACAAGCGAGCAGCTGCTTCCTTTTATTTTCAGGAATTTTGTTGCCATTTTAATGCCAGGGCTCGCCTCCCCATGTGAAAAACAAGTTCCCCTGACACTGCTGCACCCTGGGTTTAGCTCTCTCTAGCACTGACAGAACGCAGTGGAGATGGCCTGGCTATGTGAGACTACTATGATACCTCAGTTTCAGTCTCAGAACTAAAATAAAAATGTATTTTAATGCTTTGTATCCATAACCGTTTAAATGTACCTTTTCTTTATCTGCAAAGCCTGGAGGATCCACGATATTGTGATCCCCGCTTCCACAAGGGTCTCACAGATTCTGACCAAGCATTCTTGGTCATATTTGATACTTGACAGATTCTTTATGCAATGGACATATTTTGGTATGCACTTAACTAACACTCCCCAGAAAATAGAAGGCTTCACAGAAAACCAAAAAGGCACATTTTGACTTGGATCTGTTTGCAAAGGCACAAGATTAACTGAGGAAAAGAAAAAAAAAAAAAAACACCAAGTGCCATGGCATCACCCCCAGACAAGGGAAATGATTATTTTCTATTTTGGCCAGTAAGGGATGTGTCAGGCTGTCACATAAGGAGTCAGTGGCGCTCTCTCACCTCCCTCGCTGTCCCTCACCCGGAGTGTCATGACACTGCCAAAGCGTGAGCGAAATTGGATGTAATTCAAGAATGTTAAGAAGCTCAGCTCGGAGGGAAGAGAAATAAACCAAGATCTTACATAAATAGAGAAATTGGTTTTCCCCCTTTTTTTGTGTATGCGTGTCTGCATAAGATAAGGAGACTTTGTTTTATTCTTTGGGCCAGTGTGTGCTGAGATTGAGACTTTACAGTCACAGGAGCGTTTGATTATCTCTATCCTACTCCTCTGAGGACCTCTCCTTTCTCAGGCTCCTTTTTTCTCTGTGTAAAATTGCTGACTGCAGCTCGTCCCCACACACATCACTGAATGAAAGTGCTTGACCACTGGAAGGGAAATTACAGATGCTGGCTCTGTAGCCTGCCGAGGAGCTGGCTGGAATGTAAGACTTGTATTTTTTTTTTCTCTCTGCTTAACCTCAGCCCGCTTCTCTGTGGGCTGACTAATTTCTTGGTGTCGTAAATAAGCTGGCTCTTGTGTCTAATGCTGAGCTTTTTTAACAAGCTCGTGTCTACAAGCACAAGGCATTGATTGGCCTTTATCTGTTTAGAAGCAGACCAGACTTACATAAATTGGCTTTTTTTTTTTTTTGTTTCCAAAGAGTCACTATTAGGAACTTTATCCTCACTAATGTAATTACATGTTGGGCGCTACATCTTCTCGCGCAGGTACTAAAGAGTCTGTGTTTTAGCGTAATGTTTAAACATGTTTATGCGTCAGTGTTTGACAGTAAGGTGTTAGTCATGCTGTCAGTTAAGAAGGCTACTGGGTGAACTGAGTTGGTGTAATTGCTTCGTAGATATTTCCACTCAGAAGCAAAGTGTTGCTGCAGGGTCAGTTGACAAAGTACCTCTCACTTGCTATCATCCCATCTCAGTGTCTCAGAAGAAGAGTTTCTCTTCAGCATCTGGTGCCAGGAACGGAAACTTGCCAGCAGCGAGTCAGTGTTTTGCTGTAATACTGCTGCTGCCGCTGGGACAGGAATGCTGGGTCGGGACGGCTGTGTTTGTACTTGTCACTCACTGCACCGCCAGTGGTGGGGAGTGCTGCAGAAACACTTACTTGCCTGTGTCATGCAGGCATTCGATTTTTGAGGCCTCATTTGCCGCCTTGTTGCCTCTGTAAACATTTCCGGGTGCCAAAGCCAGTCAGACGCACTGATAAACACATGGACTTTGCTGACAGCAGCATAGAAAAAAGTGTGTTTTGCTTGCATGAAAGGGCATGTTCACTTTATGGAAACAAGCATTTTTTTTTTTTTTTTAATAGTTCGTTTGTATCAGTTTTGATAACACTGGTCACACCAAAGTCAATTTCTGAGATTGGGAAACACGGCAGTTTTTGCGACAGTGAGTTGAAATGGGGCGAGGAAGGTGATCAGACAGGTTGTTAGCACGTTGACAGTTACATCAACATGAGAACCAATACTGACCATTTTAAGTGGTCACATTAAAGCAACATTATGTTGAAACTCATATTTTGTGTAATTTGGCGCTCACCCAGCGAACCTAATGACGCCGCTGTGCTACATCTAAATCCCAGGTTTCTGTGACAATTTATCAGATGTTATGTAGCGTTACATGCTAGCTACTGACAAAACTCCACTTCATAGCAACGTTATGTCTTGAAGTAAACATGCATGCTCTAAGTCAACTAATATTTCTTACTATTCAATAGCAACAAGTCCAGCTCGACATGCCTACAGCCTTTTATTTGGCAAAGCTGTTGCTAACAACCTAAGCCAGTGTGAGACTTTCATCCCTTGCTTCTCCATGTTCGCTGGCTTTTTTTCTCTTCTAAGCTTCCACCATCAACATCCTCTTTGGTCTGTTCAGCACTGCCATGATGTTCGTAGAGGCTGCTAAGCCCGGTTCAATGGCCCGTGTACCTGGCTCCATGCGCTCTGGTTCTGGTGCTCATGTCAGCTCTCAGACCTGATCCCCACCCTCCAAAGCTGCTGCGTTAGCAGAGTGAACACCAACACTCCCTGGTGGTACCCAGAGCAGAGTTTGCTAGAAGAGCTCATTTGTAGCTACAGTATGCAGCAGTTACAGGTTTCTCTCAGGAAACATTTTAAATCACAGAGCTGAGACAGAGCAGCAGCAGGACATCAGAGGGAAAACCAGAAAACATGTTCTCCTTAAGATGTGATACAGTTTCACCAAAATCACTGATGTTTTGTTCGATGTAGTGACATGAAGTCTGCACACTAGGCTGCTCCCCACTCAACAAAGTTCATTGAGCGCAGAAACAAGAGACATGCGGTGGTCTAGTTTCCAGCCTACGTTGTGTAACACATGAATAATCTAAATTATTGTTACACAACTTTAAGAGAAATGCTGTTAGATCAGTAGTGTATGGTATTGGCTGGTACCCTGAGTTTGGTTATTCAAATTGTAATTAAGGGAGAAAATGCAAATGCTTTTAAAGCTTTGAGGTAAAAAAAAAAAAAACGTTGTAATCCATTTGAGTTTTCCAGTATAGCTGTGTTGACTTTCCAAAGCACCCCCACAGTGGATCCTCTGGTCTGCTGGAGTGGTGGTGGCGATGGGAGATAGACTCGGTCCCTGCAGGGTTTTCCCACTCTGCACACTGGCCACCCAGCAGATGAGCTCTCAGAAAACCCAAAGGCAAACAGACGCGCGGGCTTATCGGAATGTTTAAACAGCTCGGCATGGTGGGAGAAATCACGGTCTTAGACGGGATCTAGCCAATCTTTAACCTGCTGGAGAAAGCCCTTCAGTGTCATTACCAACATCCACAGGGGAGTGTTTACACTGCGCATCAGATTCTGCACCTAGACATGGTTTCCTTTGCTGTTTGTTAAATGTTCATCGCAACTGTACATACAGGAAAAAAGCAGCTAAATATGATGAGTAAGCACTTGTATACTCTGTAAGTTCCGCCTGGTCAGCATTCAAGCCCACCGCTTGCAGCCTCCTGATGGCTCTGTTTTCAATTACTGGCTAGAAAAGGTAAAGAAAGATTAGAGATAAAATCATGCACTTTTTCCTCTTGGAAAAAAAAAAAAAAGGTCTTGTTCCAGGAGGCTGTGGCAGCGCAATAAATGCAGAATGACAGGGCGTTCATGTAGCTGGAATGGGGATACCGAGCCTCCTCTTCATGTCGTCCTGGAAGTGGTTGAACAACAAAACTTGCACGTCTCAATCCTTCTTATTCCAGCCTGTCACAGGGGCTGGTGTCCAATAGATCACCCTGGAAAAAGGAAATAAAAAAAAGTAGCAGAAGCGAGATCTGTAATGGGGGGCGCCCAGTATGAAAATCATTGCTCATTTCCCCCCAGTGGCTCATGAAAAATACATTTTTGGTGTAATTTGATAGTTTGTATGCAGAGCTAGTCACAGAACTATAGACTTCTTGCAGGTTGTTTAAGAAATCAGCTGGCCATACATGCAGTTTTTCACCAGGCTCAGCTCTGTTTTGCACACACAGCCGGTCACAACAGATTAGTTGACTTCAAGGATAAAACGAGCAGACCTAGAATATCTAGTTTACTGCTTTGTGGTATTTAAACATTAACTTGACAAATAAACGTGATTCAGGGCGAGGTCGGGATGAATCATTGTATTTGGTTTGCTGTTGACGCTCTGCGTTTGTCATTACTTGCTCTCATAGCTCTTTTGGGAAAAGAGGATCAGTTGTGATGTGAGGAAAATCTGTGAATTATTTTGGATTTAAGATTGATTCTTAAATTACTGTCTCGCCACAGAGGCAGTGATGTGTCACTCCTGATTAGTTGTATCAGACTGAGGTGGATTTACTGACTTGGTCAAATGTTCAGTGTTGAAATGGTCCATGTGCTTGTGTTGGATGTGTGCTCCTATCTCTCTGCTCCACTGAAGAATGTTTGCGCTCAGAGATAGGACTCGTTATAAACAAGTCAGACCTATTTACTGACCTGAGGATTCATCAGAATAAAAATAGCCTTGTTATTTTCCTCTCAAAGTGAGAGGTTGCAGTTTATCCCTGGGCAAATGCTTCAACATGAGGCTTGCGATGCCATTTCATGGCTCAGCCTGCTTGATGAGGCCCGGGGGGGCAGGATCATTCAAATACTGGCTGCTGTAAGATGTGAACACAGCGGTTTGTTCTGTCATGCCCTCTTCATGATGGGAATTCAGGTGTGAGGCAAAGAAGCGTTCAGACTTTGTTTGCACAGGACTAATATCACCTCGAGACATTCAGTGATTTGTAATGACTGCTGAGATCATCAGTGAGTATAACCCTGTGTGAACCAGGCTTAGCTCAGGTTTACTAAATAAAAAATGCTGTGAGAATTTCACGGATCTATTGAGTTTCTGGCGATGGGTACAATTTGATTTTTTTTAATACCGCCATGACCATATTAATCTATTCCGGAGCCTGGGGTTAACGATGAGCTGTGCCCGCACCGCTGGGAAAAACACAAAAATGATCCATTTTCAAATAGTCATTTACAGAATGAAACTTGTTTTTTCTTTTAACATAGGAGCTAAACTTCCCGATGCATGAGCATTTAATGTCAGAACCTGGCAATAATCTTGTTCAAACTAAACACAGCCAAAAATACTTTAAATAAATAAACAAACAAACAGAGTAACTAATTATATAATTAGTCAATAACACTGTGGTAAGACTTTTTGTGGCTAAGGATGAGTTGAGGAGTCTCACAGCCTGAGGGAAGAAGGTGCTCTGTAATCTGGTATCTGCAGACAGTAGCAGGGTTTGTGTGTACACTTGTAGTTTATTAAACAATAGTTCATATGTATTTCAATGTAACAACAATGAAATGCTTTTTAAACCATTTACTAAGCAAATGTATTGTAAATGTGTAACTGATGTTCATATTAATTAATGTTTGATAACCTAATATTTGGACGGCCATTATGGAGTTAAAAATTACATTTTTAAACCGTTGCAATTGCACAATAAATGGTTTGTAAAGCATTGTATTACAACAGTAATATAACTATGAATGCACCCTTTATATCATTAATAATGGTTACTGGCAAAAGATACAGAACAGCTTCTCTCCTCATCCTCAACACTGCATCATGAATAGTTTATTTTTCTGACTTGATTATTATTAAGCAACTTGTTTGTATAGTTTTTGTTTTGTGTGTGTGTGTGTAGCTAATGAAACAGGGACTTTATCTTTATCACAAATTCAGATTTTTTGCAGGGACTTACCTCTAAACTAAGCTTTTTGTTCAAAAGGCTTTTGGCACTGACTCATTTTGATAATGTACTCTTTACTGCCCTTTCTCAGTTTTTCACAAAAATGAATATGACAAATTGTGAGATTAAGCACCACACTCCACATGTGTTTTCTATGTAATGTCAATATGCAGAGTTTTGGGGCTGACTGATAAGTCATATCAGATCCATACATGTCTGTGCAGGGTTTATACATTACTTTTTCTTCGGCTCTCTTTTCCTCAGCCTCATTCTCTTTTCTTCTTCCCTCTGCAGCATGCGGCCGTGGTTTCTACAAGTCTTCCTCCCAGGACCTTCAGTGCTCTCGTTGTCCTGCACACAGCTTCAACGACCGCGAGGGCTCCTGGCGCTGTGACTGTGAGGATGGCTACTACCGGGCCCTTTCTGACCCTCCGTCTGTGGCCTGCACAAGTAAGTCTGCCATGCCGTGGCTAGGTAACCACAGTGCAGATCCCACCAAGTGATCTGAATTTAAACAGCTACACATGCAAGGGGAAAAAAAAAACACACTCCAGAGCACACGCCAGACCTGTTCAGTGTGTATGAAAGCCCCAGATGTGTTCCAAAGCAGTTCCTCTGCCTCCCAGTATGTCATTATAATTATGTTTGCAGGCTTGCATGTCTGTTTTCTGTCTTAGCTGGTTGCTAATGATGAGAGGAGCAATTTGCCATTTCCCGTCTGAAAGATTGCAATTACAGTCAGCGACGGCAGCCCAGGCAGCACCCTGCATCTTCATTTGTCCTGGCCAGTGTAGCAGTTATGTGACAGCCATTGATGGCTTATTTACACAGGCCGGGGGATTCAGACTGAAGGGTGGAGCTGATTTGCTTCTAAATCCGTTCCAAAACACGGTTATTCCAGGTGCTGCTGGGTGTTTTTTTTTCCCTCCCACTGCGTACAGCTACTGTTCAGGGGTAGTGGCACACCACAGCAGGGCAATGTTAGCACTTCTTTATCTCTGGAGGTGAACAGCAACCGTAAACATAATCTCTGCACCTTATCTGTGTGTCTTCGTTCTACCGATAATGTAAGCTACACAAGACCGGAAAGGCCCACAGGCGTGTGGTCGCTACTTACACACCTCTGTCATTCTTTTTTTCTGATATATAAATTAAGAAAGGGAGTGGATAAATTAACATTTCATTTTGTGGTTTGTACCGTTTTCTGTTGATTAAAAACAACAAAAAACGACATGCTTATGGGGGAAAATCAGCGCGCCTCATTCACATCCTGCTGCTTTTTCCCTGAACACCTAAAGTAGGCCAAGTCAGAATCCCTAATGTGTGTGTGTGTGTGTGTGTGTGTGTGTGTGTGTGTGTGTGTGTGTGTGCGTGCGTGCGTGCGTGCATGCGTGCGTGCGTGCGTGCGTGCGTGTGTGTGTGTGTGACAGAGAGAGACTGCTGGTGAGATATTATGCAAGTGGTGGAATGTGCTGCATTGGCTTGCCTCTGCATTAAATCAAAGACTCAAAGAGAAGATTGTACAGACTGGAGTTGATGTTGTAGATATCACATTAAAAATGCTTCTATGTCATCTATGGGTGTGTGTGAAGCAGCTCGTCGAGCAACTTCTCTGTCTCTGCCTGCCCCGAAGTCTTGTCGCACCTTTTCTTACATTCTTTAATTCCACTTTTGTGGAAAAATAATGTTTCCGCTTATCTTACATGAAAGTGAAGATATATCATCAGGAGAAAATGTCATGGCAACTGTTTTAATCAAGATAGAGGGTTGCAAGAAAACATTTGAATATCATAAAGTTATTCCTCTCGTATTATTAATGAGCGACAATTTCCCACAAACATTATCTATCGTTGAGACACCAGCCTTCGATTTGCATTTTGGCTGGCTGTTATTCTTCAAATGCTTGGAAAGTCTGAAAGAAATGTGTTCAGCATTTGCATCTGCTCCCTCAGCATGGCAGCAGGGGGACTGTCCAGAGAGTCAGCCATTTTTATTTTTGTTTGCCCCCGTGCTAAAATAGTGGGCTGGATTAAAGCGATAGCCTGTAGATGTCTTTGTGGAGGACTTTCCAAAGGATGTTACTTTATGCACATTGTGGAGTGCCTGTCCCAGTGCCTCTCTCTGCTGGTCTAATAGAGCAGCTAACGCAGCGCAGCAGAGGTAAAGCCGCTCCAGTGTGTCATTTCGTACAAGCGCGCCTAGGTTGTGGAACCGAGAGAGGCGTGATGGTACACGTCACGACATCGACGCCGGTGTGGTTTTTCCGTTCACGCGTTTCTTCCATCTGGCCTCTGCTGCGGCTCTGATACAACCTCTGGAGGCGGATCAGACGCAGAATGAAACTGTGCCCCCTCCCTGCCTCTGTAACTTTCACACAGATGGCGAGGCAGATGTTTGGCGCATGATTCCCGCCTCGAAAGTGCAGTGTGAACGGTGCTATAAACTAACGACCAGCTTCCAGTTCCACAGAGTCCCTTTGAACAAATGTTTGTTTTAAAGCCGTGTCTACTGATTATTGTGCAACCTTGTATGAACCTGAGAATTCGTGACACCTTGAGAAATGATGGTTGATCAGTCAGTCGTCACCAGTCTTCCCCTCTCCTACTGGATCAATGACCAGACGTTGCTAATCCTCATATCAATACATATTAAGTCAACCTGATACACAACAGCTTCATGGCGTTTTCTTGATTTCTTGCCACAAACATATCTTCGGCTAACATGAAAGATATTTTATTTTTCATCCCAAAGGGGAAATGGCCTCGCCGCTTGATGATGTGATTCCACTCTGGTTTATTCCCATGAGTGCCTGACGCAGATAAGGACAAAAGTCAAGCTAAGTAAATTTGAGGCCGGCCGGTGGCCACAAACCACCAGTCTCTGTGTATATCACAGATGCAACCATACAGATCCTGTTCTAAAAGACAGGTCCATTACTCACTCCTCCGACCATCCTAATCGGATGTTAACGCTTCACTCTAACATCTCCCACTGATCAAGGGCAAGACTCACATGCAGCGGCAGAACAGGAGAAAGTTCCCACTTCTTTGCAGTGTCCTCTGGCTGTTCCCTTCTGGGTAATCACCTTGGCCAAGTAGTGCAGTAATTACTGAAGTTGCCTAATGCACACTTTCCATTATTCATTTTCATTAACTCAGGGTCTACACTTGATGACCCCATACCATTATATGTAAATATGTATTTTTAACTCGTATGAATAGCTTCACCCTTTCCCTCATTCACCCGACGCAATTTTTGCACAGCTTTTGTACGTGCACTTCCTCATTCATCACTGGATTAAGTCAGTGTGACCAATCGTCACTGTGATTTCAAGCCTTATCCAGACCAGGAGTGAATAGTAATTGAAAATGAATTTGCAGTGCCTGAACAAATAGCTTGATTGACAGATTTTTTTTAATAGGGGTTTGTAAAGCCACCATAACGTAGGCCTTAGAAAAACAGTGAGATGGATCTCTGGCACACAGAGATTAAGAATGTGTCTATGAGGATTTGAGAGGAAATGAGATGAAGATGTAATGTGGGGACATGAAAGCCAAATCCACCCTGAATAAAGATGAGGGAAGAAGTTGCAAAAACATAGCTCCAATACATTGTACCCTATGTGGTTGAGAGGGTGAGGGAGGAAAATGTGTCTGTTGAATGTTTATCCCTGCCATTCATGTGCAAAGTGGTGAGAAAATGAGATTATGCTGACGGCCACGGGAGGCATTTTCTCCAGAGGCAGGACACAGACTGGAGTTGCTGACAGGTTGGGGAGTGGGCATCAATCACGCAACAGGTGTGAGCAGTGCTGGTGCAAGCTAGGGGCAGGAAAGGGCAGTTGTGAGCGCTCGTCTTCTCCTCCCAGTCCCCGCCGCCCCCCCTTGAAAATGTGCCACCTCAACAAGTTGCTGTCCATCAGAGGGCCTGTCCTGCCTCGAGTTGCTAGGTGACTGTGAAAGGGCTGCAGAATGTAGACATACAGCCAGGACAATCCTGGCTTTGTTATATTTTGATTGAAAGCAACATCATTTAAGATCACGCATGATGAATTCATTTTATCAATTTCATTTGTGAAGATCCTATATCCTGGCGCATGTAGAGTATGATATAGGTTATAGTAATAAGCATGGTTTAGGTTAAACATGCAGAAAGACTGAAACTGCTAAAATATATATACAATATGAATTCATTAATTAATGCCATTTAATGCACTAAAAACTAAAACTAATATTTAAAAAAAGCATAGGCGTTAATTCATTTATACGCCATCCTAACCTTTACATTTGATATATTCATTTATTAACTTGTGAACTCATTTATGTTTTTAAAGTAAATAAATAACATAGCTAATTAACACAAAGGCAAAAAAAAGAGGCAAATTAAATAATAATATTAATGTATGCCACATTTATGACTTTATCTTTATTAAGAATTATTTCTGGTGCATATAATTGCATGTTAATTTATTTTTACGAGTCATTTATTAATCGCTTTAGTTATTTTAGTTACCACAAAGTATTTGTTGTTAAAGTAGGAGCCTTTTGGGTCTTAAAGGGGCACTATGTAGTTTTGAGAGAGATTCAAACTCTACAATCTACAATATTGATGAGGTAATAAAACAAAGAGATACATATTTTGATTGAATTGATTTGAATTGAATTAACAATCTGTTTATAACAAAATAAAACAGTTTGAAATTGTGTTGTCCTTTAAGCTCAGTCTGTTTCTTCAGTTATGACATTGAATTTGTTTATTTAGTTGGTTTACACATAAAACCATCCGTCACTGAGTCAAAATAAGGGACTTTGACCTCTTT
>OMLP01012590.1:19367-41586 GCA_900302685.1 Spondyliosoma cantharus
CTAAATAAACAAATTCAATGTCATAACTGAAGAAACAGACTGAGCTTAAAGGACAACACAGTTTGAAATTGTGTTGTCCTTTAAGCTCAGTCTGTTTCTTCAGTTATGACATTGAATTTGTTTATTTAGTTGGTTTACACATAAAACCATCCGTCACTGAGTCAAAATAAGGGACTTTGACCTCTTTGCCAATTGTTGATTCATCCATCCCTGATGATCATTTGCTTAAGTGAGTGAAATACTGACATATTAATTCTGAAATAAAACAACCAAGTTGTAATAATCTAAAACAAGCCTTCAAGCACACAAGATGACCAGATCTGAATGCTGTGCTGCCTTTTTTGTGTAAGCAAATGATACTGTTCACAACACACAGCCTCTGTCCCCGTCCTGGTCATGCACATGTAAATTCTATGTAAATTGCTGCATTCTGTTTTCTTCACATTGTAATTAGAAGAAGCCATGCAAATTGTAGCAACTCACAACAATAAATCCCCAAACAACACATGTATGGACCTCTAATGGTTTGCATATAGACATCATGCTCACGATTTATCCACTCACAATGGATTATGCCATTTGTTCTAAGACTTCTTGTCTCAAGACATGCCAAGTTATGACAGATATTCAGTTCAGTGTCGCAACAAGGCAGCTTTGGGAAGCCCTCTAGCTGAAAAACCTCTTCTTCGAGCACTTCTCGTCTGCATGGCTTCCCTCATACAGGTCTGCTCCAGCCACATCATTAGAGGCTAGGTCACGGGGTCACAACACACATTTGTAGAGTGAGGATTACCTCATGGGTGATTTGAATACCACTCACCCCTGCTGACCCTCTCCCCACAGCTCCCCAATTAGAGCACAGCCAGCTAATAGGCTACGGAGGGTTAAGGCAGCCCAGAGCACCTCTCAAGGCCGATAAGCACCGGATTCTTCTCCCCTAAGCTTGGATTTGCTCAGGTCTCACAACTCTGCACAAAGTGGGGATGGGCTTTGAAACATGATCTAAAAATGATCAGTTACTATGTATTCTATATGGTAGATTATCAGGTGTGGTGGGCACTTATATGCAGCTGAAGGCTGTTCTCACCACTGTTGCACATGGGAGTTCTTTAATTATTCCACACATTCACAGGTTCTTCTTGAAAATCTGTTTCATGTTAGCATTGCAAATGATGTAGCAGGAAACATAAGCTGTGCATGCACGTATTCCATATTTGTGCACAACAACATGGATACCCTCTCTGTCTCTCTCTCACACACACACACACACACACACACATGCTTGCCCATGCTTGGTCACAGTGGCAGTGTTGGAGGGAAGCTAGCAAGTGATTGAGACATTTCAGGCTGTGGGGGCTCTGGCAGGCTAATCCGTGAAATGAAACTTGACTGGGAGGAGGGGTGAGAGGAGAGAACACGAAAAGATAAGACAGAGTGGGGGTGTGAGGGACAGAAAAAAAAAGGGAGTAAAAAGAAGAGGGAGAACGACAAGCCCTTGAGCTGTAAGGATGAGCAGACAGACAGCAGAGGCTCAGGATGTGGCGTTAATCTGTGCTGTAGGTGAAGTGGGGGCAGAAGAGTTTCATATTCCTGAGTCCAGACAGAGCGTATTCAGCGAAAAAGAGCGACGCCAGAGCAGAAGAAGAAGAAAGAGAAGGCAGGTTCAGTATGCTTTAAACAAACTGGGTCATATGATGCGTCACCACATCTTACAGTAAAAATGTGCATGCCTTTTATAAGTGGCCACGGTTAGAAGGCTACATAGCCTTCCCCTCTGCCTCCATATCTCTCCACTTACTCTCAAATAATGATTTGTCTTTCACATGTCTTTGAAGTTTTCATGTGGCAAATCACAGTCTTTCTTCAAAAGCATGCATGGCGGAGCACAACAAGACCAAAAGGAAAGAAAGCTTGCGAGAAGCTCAAAATGTGCCTGCTTTCGCAGATATGCACACATCGGCTCGTCTGGTAGAAGAAGGTTTGCGAACTTGTTGAACCAAGGCCCAGTTCTGTTTCAGCTGCCCAGTCAGCAGGATAAAATGTTGGCAGTTAACATTTCTGCAAACATGCAAATGTGTACGTGTCAAACATACCGTATTAACTTTCTTACAGTATGTGTCCTACCACATCCACGTTACTTGTACTGTATATGAGCTTACTCTCCTGTCCAAATGTGGAGGGAATGGTGGTTCCAGCCAGGCAAGAAGGCTGCCAAGCCATTGACCACAGTTTGAGACTATATATGTTTCGACATTTGTAAGTTTGAAACTGCTAGATATTTTTAGCGAGAACATTGTGACATGCTTCAGCCTTTGTGGCAAACAAAGCAGGTATTTTTGGCCCAAACAGGATTTTTTTTCTTAACATAACCAAGTGGTCTATGTGCCTAAACCTAACCAGAGCACAAGGACAGCACTGTCACGATATAACATTCTAAATTAAACCCAAGGAAACGTAAAGTTTCAAGATATCCGTGCTTTGCAGACTATCACTGTCAGAAGATCCAATACGCACTTTGTCTAAAGCAGACTGAGTTCTTTTCTGGAAGAAAGACAAAGCTTGCAGGGTAATGAAAGAACACAAAGGTCACACAGATCTAGGGCCAGTCTAATTGTTGAGAAATCCCTCCTTTGATCTGTGGCACCTGAGACTCGGTGAGAGTGGCACAAGCAAAACGAGATGTTATCATCGCTAACCGTCGCCAAGGAAATGCTAGAATAAAAGATCTCAGAGGTTCAGGTGGGAGCTAGGAGTTATGTGTGCACGTGTGCGTGGGTGCTGTTGTGCGTTTGTGCCGAGGCACACCTTCCCTTTGTCTGCGGGGAAGATTGAGAGTGTGGGGCGAGTGTCAGTGCCAAGGCTGGAGTCGAGTGGCACTATCAGCAGTCACTCGTCTCCACTTCACCTGCCACAGGTGGCTCTTTCATCTTGCCAGTCCACAGTCTGTCTCTTATCTTCCCCGATAATCATGAATATGGATGTCTCCATTGAGCCCTCGGTTCTAATGGGTGGAACAGGGAAAAACAACTAAGTGCTGTATTAATGAGCCCGAATATTGTGATTGCAGTTTTGGCTCAATGCATATGCATGACCTATTTTGTTTCATGACAAATTTAATGAGTTTAGAGGTCTCTCCCCAGGATTCCCTCAAAGAATATTTCCTGAGGAAAAAAAAAGAACCGTTTTAAATTTAACAGAAAGCAAAATGAAGATGATTTTAAAACACATCCATAAACAAAGAATCGAGTCATATAATCTTTACTGCATTAGGGGGAGTTTATTTATGTCAACATCTGGGCCATTAAAGCCAACAGCCTGGAATCTGAAAGATGAAAGCAGTAATTTGTTATTCATTGTTTTACGAGATGAGCTAATCTCTTTGCCATTACGTGAACATTTACTGGCAAACGGTCTGTGGTCCTGTGCACTGTTGATGACATGGAGCTAGTTGTTATTGTATGTCAAGTGAAATTGTGTATGGCAGTTACAGGATGGTGATGATCCAGGTTTAAATCTTCTTCATAAATTTTGTGGGTGAGTCTTTTTTTGTTGGAGGGCATTAACTTTAAGTGTCCTGCTGTCTAAATGATATACCTTTCCAGGGAAACCCAGTAAAGCTGCTGTCTCCAGCTGGTTGTTGTATATCTTCTGTGAACAGGAAACCTTAGAGAGTGGCTGTCTGTGGTTTCTGATTCCCTGCTAGGATAACTATGTAACCAGGTTTGAATCATTTCCATAGCAGCTGCAGATTTTATGCTGTTAACAATCACTATGTAAACAAAGCCCTTAGTCCATCTGGATGAATCACCAGCCATGTTTGCATGCATGAGTACACTGTTAAAAGACATCGGGTCGGTTTGAAATTAAAATAGAAAGAACCAGGCTGCCTTAATGCTGCACTGATGTTTATTTGTATATCAACAAGGGATTAAATGACCGTGTTTAATTTCAAAAGGGTCTCTCACAGTAAGAAACCAAAAGTGAATCGGCATAATCAGTTTTTTAGCATCTATCAGCTATTTTTTTTATTTTTTTATTTTTTTACGGCAAGCAACTTTCCTGTTTCGGTTCACTCCTTCGCTCTCATCAGTTCTCGTTTTCAGCAACATCAGGCAGCTTTTGAACCGCATCAGATGAATGGAAATAGTAACTAGCTGGTGAACATAGATTAGGATTTAGCAGGAGTGGGTGGAGGCAAGTTGTATTCAAATCTGGTGTCTGTGCTGTGTCAACTTAATCTGTCCACAGGCAATAACTTGCTAGCAAATTTGTCATGGCCATAGTTTACTAATTATTTGCAGGTATTTTAAGATTTATTTTTTTTTCCCTCAAGTGGCCATAAATCTTAAGAAACCTAAGAAACTGAGGTCAGCTACTGTCCAGTTACATTTAATATAGCTGATAAGACAATAAGCCTTCATTTCTAATTATTTTTAGGTAAAGATGATTCAGATCTGATCATTAATGTGCCACCTTACCATGTCATCACACATCTTACTGCTAGTGGCTAAATTAAGTCGGGATAAGCACACATGCACAATCATTAAATCTGCGGTTGAAGTGCTTTGATACATACAATAAAACGAGGAACAAAGAAGACTTTCTAAAGAATTGTATGTCAAATGCAGTGCATGTAATAAGCTTACTTTTTAATAACTTAATTTGATACATTCAGTCAACCCTCAATTCGACATAGTTAACTCATCAGTTTTGATGGCAAGTTCTTTAATCTTTTTGAATGTGATAACTAGACAATTTAAGTGTATCGACATGTAAACTGAAAAACCCCCAACACTGTATAATCTTGTAATCAAATGTATTTCATACTGTTAAAGAAGGTGATGGGGCATTGAGGAGTAATTGGTGGGTTCGAAGAGTGCACTGTCTGGTAATTCATAAAAAACAGCGACATAAAAACAGTGCTGCATGAAATCATTCTCCCTTTGAAACTCTGGGCTACACTCCTTGATTTCACAGCCTTCTAAGACTGACCTTGGTGCCTGCCGGAGCTCACTTCCTTTCAGTGTACCTGTACTTTTTTTTTTTTTTCTGGGATCTGAGTCTTATTATAATTGAGTGTGAGTGCTTGGCTCTGGGGCTGGAGCTGGCATGTCCTATAGTGTTTTTTTTTCTCTGAGAGAACAGTGAAAGCACAGATCCAGTCAATGCACACCCTTGGCTGTCACTTTCCTTGGCACCCAGTTATTTAATTCTGGCTTCCTACTTGTCCACCTCTGACAGGACCTCCCTCAGCGCCGCAGAACCTGGTCTACAACATCAACCAGACCACTGTTAGCCTGGAATGGAGCCCGCCAGCTGACACGGGTGGCCGCAACGATGTCACCTACAGGGTTATATGCAGGCGTTGCAGCTGGGAACCCGAAGAGTGTGTTCCATGTGGGCCCAATGTGGGATACTCTCCCGCACAGTCAGGATTAGTGGACACTTATGTGACGATCCTGGACCTGCTTGCCCACGCCAACTACACTTTCGAGGTGGAGGCCGTCAATGGGGTGTCAGACCTGAGCCGCACACAGAGGCTGTTTGCCGCAGTTAGCATCGCTACTGGCCAAGCAGGTAAGGACTCTACATCAAACACTTATAAGAGATGGATAGTTTTGAGTTACACTTGGAAAGTCACTCTGCAATGTTCTTGTGTGAGGTAAAAGTGCTTTTTGAATTACAATTAGTGTAACATTTTGGGAAACAGAGCCTATGAATGCAAAAAGATTGGAAGCAGGAGGAAACGACTTTTTTTGCTAGTTTTTATGTTTGGAAAAACACCTAGCAGCACTTCTAACGTTCACTTGGTAACACTTTGTATTTTGTTTGTTTAGACCTTTAAATACCACTGACAGAAACATGCTAACACGGACAACCACTGCTCTGGCCAGATGCTAAACTGTTAGCAGCATTTAACAGAGCAAAATATTAGTTTTTATTTTCCATTTCTTTTTGATAATTGAACATACAAGTTACAATATATTAATTAGCAATCCTAAGAAGTATTATCATTTTCAAAGGTAGGCTAACCATGTAATTAGTTTTGTACTTGTGTGACACTTAAAGCCCACAGGTCATAGGGTTGAATCTTTGACAGAAAGTAAATATATGTTCTATTTCTATTTCCATAAATGAACCAGTTTTTTAAAAGCTGGCGCTGGAAACAGTGTCGCTCACACCAGTCTATGCACAGCCCCAGTCTATCCCCCTTTGCTCCAGTTGAGAGAGCATTAGACATTAGGAACATGGCGATTGGCAGTTTAATTTTGAAACCCTCTCATATGCAAACTACGGTAATGATTTTCCATTAGCATTAATGACCATAGTCGGATATGATCCATAATATATCCAGCATGCATATTACCTAGATTAATGTAATGTGTATATCAGCACCATAGTGGCAAACATTATTAGCTTAGCAATGATGCAGACTCCCAGTGGTACCTAAAGAGCTAGTACTGTATTTGCAGCTTAGTCTCAAGGGAATCAACCGTAATTAAAATGCTGTATTTTGCGGTGACAAACTCTGAAGCCTTTTTTATTCATTATTTCTATGGATCCACCCAACAAGATTTCTCTTTCATGCTTGAGCATCCATGAAATACAGTTGGCCCAAAAGAGTGTTCTGACTATGGTGACTCAAAGAAGGCTGCTGGATATAACTGAGTGTATAACCTCTCTCTCTGGCAAACTACACCTGCCCTCTGCCTTGTGATGGCCAGTCCTGCTACTTTACATCATCTTCATAGTGGTTTAGTCAGTCACATAGGAACATACCTCTCTATTGTGTTAGAGAGAGAGAGAGAGAGAGAGAGAGAGAGAGAGAGAGAGAGAGAGAGAGAGAGGCATTGACTTGAATGGATGTGTGCTGGATGTAGTGTTGGGGATGATGTATTTCGTGATGCTGGGTTTGTGACGGAGACACGCGCTGGAATGTGCCGAGGGGTTGTCAGGCCAAGGACACGAGGATGGTGGGAAGAGGACGACCTGCAGGAAAAACCCGGGAAAAACAATTAACACATGCTCTTTTAGAGCCGCTCATAATTATACGTGGCATGTTGACAACAGACAATTACTCAGTTAACCCGGTGGAAATTTTTGCCATTAACTATTGTGAAAGAGAGTGGCGTGCTTGGCCAAGATGGTGTCATGTTTATTATTTCAAGTAAGTGGCACCATTTAACGTGTGATAACACTATAATGTAGAATTGTCCCAGATGGACCAGGTTGCAGATCATTTTTTTTGGATGAATTCCATTCAGTGTGGATATCTAACAGTTTGTATCAATCATCAATATCGATACATTTGCTAAATCTTATTTCAGTAATTACAAAGATGCCTTGATTTCACAGTTGCAGGGTATCAGGATGGACTAGTCTTTGAAAGACTACAGATCATGATGTAATACTAAAATAGCTCTTTGAAATCCAGACAAATTCCTTTAGCGGCTCTTTAAGGCAGGTTGACCCTCTCCATCTGTTTAATGGTAGAGCAGCTCTCAGACAGAATACTGCCTTCATCTGAAGGCTGAAATGAATACATCAAATGTGCAGAGGAATAGTCACACATTTGTTACGGTTGCTTTAATACATTTTGGCTAAAATCAGTGTCTATCTATGAAGCAGGATAAGTCCTACTAAACATAGTTTCTAATTGCCTTTACCTATTTAACTCTGTCCTGGCCAGTCCACTTTTTTTTTCTTTTCTTTTTTACAAAAACTACTTCGTAACATTTGACAAAAAAAATCTTAAAGCAACTTGAAGTCCATTTATAAGGTTTTTGTGGAACTCTGAAGCTGTACCTAACAGACTTCACGGTGAAACTACAGTCAAAACTCACCAGTAGGGATGAGCCAGTACTTGACACAAACGAGTATCAGATAATGTTCTTTTCACTGGGAAGAGTATCGTCTTAGTAAAATATGTTAATATCTGTACTCTTGATGAAGGAAAATCCTAGCTAGACTGAAGTTTATCAATTCAATTTTTGTTTAAGCACAACCCAATTACCGGTGAAGCTCCTCCCACTTCAAGCACAAATACAGGCACAAGGTTTCGGCTGACGTGCCACTCAATAGTCAGAATAAGGTTTATATTGACGGTCAGTGATGGTTCTCTCTTGTTTCCCATTTGCTGCGGGGCTCATTGTCCTGCTCACTGGACCCTCACTGTGTCCAGCGCTCTCTGGGCAGTTAGGGAATGCTTGAGCGCCTTGTAATTAGAACATCGGAGCTTCCTAAAACAATCGGTCCTTCCTGAGCAAGCATGCAGGACCACTCATTAGAGAATGACTGCATTATTTAAGCTTTTATGGCTCATCATTCAGAATTGATTAACCTTTGCATGGTGAGGTGCTGCAGCACTGTAGCACCGAAAGAACCTTAAAAAAAGGGAAGCCCTCTCCTCCATCCCTCCCCATTTTGACCTCCTGCATGATAATCAGGATGAACATAGGCTCCGAGCTGGGGACTCAGGGAATGAACATGTAGTGTGTGAATGCAGATGGTGATCCATCTGATGAGGAATTCACACCTCCCCTAATTACACCAAAGGAAATGTCTGAAGCGAGGCAGGAACTACACAAGGTGCTGAGTGCGTATTGTTCCCAGAAACCTAATTACCTCTCAGCTCTGTCTTAAATGAGTTTAAGTAGAGACTGCGAGTTCCTAAGCTTAATTTCTTCAGCTCCATCCGTGCAGCCGTTGAATAGATATTTCGTCATGTTGAGGATTTTCGCCGTCTTTGCCATAGCTGTATGCTGGAAGTTAAGAGTCTGTTTCAATCAGCACTCCATTGTAAGTCAACAGCGTCACAGAACCGCCATTGGAGGCCCTCTGTGCCTTAGCTTTCCTCAAGCACACTTGTAAACAAGGCCTTTTGTTCTTCCAGCACACTTGTGAGTGGGCACTGCTCATAGAATAACCATTAATATTTATTCAAGCGGATGTTCACATCTCTGGGCCAGAAAAATCACTGTGGAGAAGGGCACAGAAATAGGATTTGAAATTAGTTATGGGAAACACTACAGGACCTGTGTGTGTGTGTGTGTGTGTGTGTGTGCGTGTGTGCATGTGTTTGTGTGTGTTTGTGTGTGTTTGTGTACACATTCAGCTTGACACCATCGAAATGGGTTTTTGGTGCGATCAGTAAGAGGTATAAACAATAAAATGAGTAAAAGGTGGAGCTAGTGGAAACGGATTTTAATGTTGACTGCTTGTGTTAGCCAGGAGCACAACGCTGTTACTCTCAGATAGCAACTTTTGTAATAGTCGAGCTGTGCTCAAGTATTCACAGGCTCCATGGGTGAGTCAGAGCAGAAAACAGGGGGTGTGACTTAGGCGGATGCATTATTTAGACTGGGGTGAGTTTGCCTCAGAATGCCACTGCCATCATTCCAAAACCTCTGAATAGATAAAGCCATTGTTTCAAATCTTACATCTTTGTTTATGTGAAGCCCTTTTGACACATGGGTGTAACCAATGTGGCAATATGTAAGCAATTTCTTTTAATTTAGATTATAATGCAGAAAGGAAATGCTTGGGATAATTTATAATTATTTCTTTCACACTGAAGTTTACATTATTATGAGCATATTTACGCTAATTGTTAGGATTCATCTTCTAGTGCACTGCAACACTTGTGCTGTTTTGGGAATGGTGATATATGTTGTTTTTGTTTTCATTTGCAATCAGCCTATTAGGTCATTTCTGTATGAGGATGTGTTGAACTATACACCGATGACCGATCACGATGAATGTTATACTGCATTTCTGCCAGTAGTTCCCCCTGAATTCTACACAATGGTCCCCTGTCTGTAAAACAGTTACTCGGGTGCTTATTCAGACATGAAACCAACATGGAAAAACACCATCTTGTGTACACCACGAGTTGAATGTTTGCATAGATTGCGCTCAGTTTGACTAGATTGTCTCTGAATGCCAAGAATTCTATGGATGTCATTCCAAAACGTGCATGACTAAACACACATGATAAGATAGGAGTCATTATATTACATTTGAGGGCTTTGTGTAAGATGCAATTCTCGCATACTTAACATCTGAGGAATTTCATAATCAGCCCAACATAGTTATCTCTGGTATTTTTTAGCCATTCTTCGCTTCATTTGTTGTGCAACACTGCGTGAATGTAGGATGATGTTTCAGTCCCCCTCAAGTACAAAGCTACTTAAACATTCAAAGATAACAACAGGCTATTCCCTTCTGTACAGTATCGCAATGCAAAAGGAAAAAAGAAGAGGCGCATAAGAATGTAAGCTAAGCATCTCTCTTTGATCTGACAAGCCTCGGTGCCCTTGCATTGTGTGAGAATCAGATATTCCCATTTTGTGTGGTTGCTTCACTGTCCTCCAGCAGTTTAGTGTCTGGAGTTCAGAAAGGAAGATAGCTCTGAGTTTGATCATATTTTACCTCTATGAAAAAGATCACATGATCATTAAAATATTAAATGTTCCGGGGTGCAAATTGATACCCCAGCTCCTCAGTGGTAATCAATACGGCCACTTTATTGACACTTTATAACCCTGAATGGAAATTGTTCGGTGCATTTGTGAAAGTAACACTTGGGGAACAATAAGGGCATTGATTTATCCCTTTTTGTGTTCTAATCTGCCATGGTGGCCTTAAACAGAAGGATTGATTGATTCTGAGCAGTCCCCACTGACCAGTGCCAGCCAGTGTAATTTTCTAGTTAAGCGGATCCTCCTTTGTAGCATTTGTCCCCGGTTTTACGTTACCTGGGAGCCCATTCTTTTCACCGCCCCCCCGCTCCACATGCTCGCAGTAATTTGATGAGAGCTGGGCAAAGCAGTAAGATTCAACAGCTGCAATAAAACTGTGGTGGTCTCAGAGCAGCAGCTCGGAGCACTTAACCTGTAGCTTTTCTGTAAATGCCTCCTGATTTGTCTGTCACCCAATCCGTCAGCAATGAATAATTTTCATGGAAGGTGCACTTTAATTACTTTCCCATTTAAATGGCATTATCGTGGCCTATCTAGGTAATTAATCTCACCAAGTATCCTGTTTCAGCCTTTTATTGCTGGCAGACGAGCTCCCTAAATCCCCCCGAATCTGCCCTGCTTGAATGAGCCCTCCCTCATAGAAGCTGGCGTTGCCTCTTTCCCCTTCACTTGGTCCCTATCGCAGCCATTGGACAGCCTTTTCTCTTGGTGCAGGAAGCCTGTCAGAGGAACGGGCTGTTTCACTGCCTTGGAAAGGACACAGGCGGACTGCATGCAGGGCTGTAGTTGAGAATAGGCCTTCTCTAGTAGGCTACAGGTTTAGAGGGCTGATAGTCGCAAATGGCCGATACACTGTGTCGATATTCGGTATCTGTATTTTTCTTCTTATCGACGGATTCTTTGAAAACGCTGACATCGAGAATGAATGTATCCTAGCACATATTTGTGTGCATGCATCTTCCTCTGTGCCATGGTTGATTAAAAAAACGTATTAAAGTTTATTGTTAAAAAACGGAAAGACATCGACTGTACTGAGTGACATGTTCCTCCGTCACCATGAATGCACAGTTCATTTTAACCCAATCTCACAGACACACTCTGCCGTCATAAATAATGGGGAGCTGCTGACAATAAGAAACATGTAAAGTAATTCCATGCCCATCAGTTATACGTGACCATTTTCGTGTCACAGTCCTTGAAATAATTCATTGTTCACAGTGTTGAGGTGATCAGTGAGAAAAAGGCTCAATCAGCATTTGTAAGGTTCACGATTAACTACATTGTCATTGCGCACCGCAAGATTGTGTAGGATCACTCGATGCCAACACACCCACAATCCAGAGCCTTTTCCCAGTTCATGACATAGATTTTCTAGACCTTGCAAATTCCTACAGCTGTTCTCCAAATACTGCCTTAGTTATGAATGTTGGCCTCGGAGCTACATTTTCATCATTGTTTCACCATTTTCTGCATATTTTTCATTTGATTGGGTTTATTGGTTGTGAATGCTGGAGACACGACTCATTCAGGCTTTCAGTGAGAAACTCTATCAGAACTTTGAAATATTCAACAATATGCCTACATTCAAGATATTATTCATTTTTCAGATCCCATTAAATCTTTTAAAAACTATCCAACTTTCTGAATCAATTAGATATGACTTGAAGCCCACTCATTTTCAAACTCTTCCCACTCCTTCATACATTCACATTGAAACTCCATTCAAACTTTGAAACGCTCACACAGGTTTCAGACTTTCTCACATCCATTCAGCATGTTCACAACATTCATCCTTTCTACTCAGTCACGGTTAAAACATATATAATTTGTACATCGGTGTGTTCGGGGCAGAATGCTGACAGCGAGAGTGGACTACTCAGCTGACAGAGAGGACAGAAGCTCCAAAAAATGTCAAAGGCCTTCAACTCGCTCTCATTCCCACAATGCTCACTCTGGCTGCAAAATGATTATATCATTATCATCAGCGTGTAGGAAAAAATGTGCTGGTTGCAACAATGTGCCTCTGGAAACAATCTGACCAAAACTTTTGACTCTGTGGGCTTTTAAATGACAGGAGCACACACAAACTGCTACATGAAGTCCCATTAAAATGAGAGGGAAAAAATCTGGAGGCAGGCGAACACATCCACTTTTCGTAACTGCTCCATCAGACACATTTTGACAATAAACACATAAAATGTGCTCATAGTTTCTACCTTATCACCATTCGAGTGATAGCAGTTACTGTTTTTGAGGGAGAAGAGAAGCATGATGATGTGAGCTGAGCTAACATCTTTAGAAAATGCTCTCTCTCTGTTGTCGTATGGAATGACCCTATAATGAAATGTCTGTCCTAATTCCCAAGGTTGACACACACACACACACACACACACACACACACACACACACATATATAATAGGTATAGAGCGTTAATGTGGATCACAGGGATGTAGCTGTCTGCCACAGCTCTGTACTGGAGCCTGCATCATGTAACTATATATTCCAGAGAATCTGAAAAAGGGCAGTCAGCATCCAGTTGTGGACCAAAGGAAAAGCAAGACATCAGCAAAAAAACGTTTTAAGATGGAAGACGTGCTGTTGAAACAGTCACATGCAAAGAAATATCTGTAGGTCTTTGTTCCTTTGTTCCAACAGCTGGTGAAAGGTGGTTGTACTGGTATTCTTCTGGTACTGAAATACTCATGTAGATATCATGTTTAAAGGAGAGAAAGAGCTCAAACTGACATTAAAATCAAAGCAATATTTTTTCATTCCGAAAACTGTCTGAAAAGTTGCAGCATTCTCATGTTTGGGGCTCAGCTGGGAATATGTGGAAGTTGAAAAGGGAGCGCTGATTCACATTCGACTTTATCCTATAGGCTGTGTTCCCCTGGAGCAGACTCACACACGTCTTTAATTATTCAGACCTCAGCGAGGCAGCAGAAAGAGATTGAGGCAACGTTTTTTTTTTTTTTTTTCTGGCAGTCAGTCTGGTTTTTACCTTCCACATAGAAGCTTAGCTTCTCAGTCGGACCTTTACCTTCCTGCAATCACGTCTGTTTCCTTCATGGACGTCAGCCGCTCTCATTTATCAGCCGAAACATTTGACAACTCATTTTCTGCAGAAGGTGGCCACTAAACAAGTTTCCCTGAGCAGTGTTGCACTTATCAATGTTTGGGGGTTATTACATTTGTGATGTCATAAGCCCTTGTGTAAATAAATAAGGATGTCTCTGCAGGAAGCTCAGACACTGAAGTATTTGACTCCGCTGCATGTTTGCATGTTGGCTGAATGGTCAGAGTGACAGTCCGATGAGTTTTCTGCTGATTTGACATCCATTCTGTCACTAGCAGTCACTCTGGATTAAGTGATCAACCAGAATTCCACGTGCAAAATGATCAGTGTCTGCAAGGCTCAGATTATAATCTATCATCTATCAGCAAATCTAACTTTGCACAGTGGTGAAACAGGTGAGAATGCTACTCAGAGCCATGGAGGCCCATTTCTGCTAAAGAAAAAAAAAAACTTAAGTTAGCCTTGATTAAAATGAATACACACATAAAAAGAATACCATGATAAATCATAATTATGGGATACAAAGACAAAATTGTAAGATTAAAAATTATGAGAAAACAATTTTTGAGATAAAAAATCTCCTCATTCACACTTTATATCTCAATTTTCTAACTCTTTATCTATGATCAAAGTGTGACTTTTAATCCCATAATAATGAGTTGTTTCTCATAATGTAGACTTTTTATCTCATGATTTTATCTCATAACAATTTAATATTCCATGAAGCATAGTTTTCCTGTGTTTTCCTTTAACTGGCAGCAGTGGGCTGAACACAGAAGACAGAGCTGTGAAAGATTCAATTAGTCGTCATACCTTTGTGATACTGTGTGTGGTATTACATTTTCGTGGAAAGACAATTCCTCTTCAAATTACTGGTATCTATTATAAGATAATAATGCCATTTAAATGTCAGAATGGGAGCCTTAAACTGTGAAAGGTTTTGCAGTTTCCTGCCACAAACCAGGAAGAGACAAGAAACACTTTTTCTTGGAAAATAAGATGTCATATATCACAGCTGAGATGACCACAAACCAAATTCCATTTGCCTGTATGAGGGTGAAAGTAGAAATGTATCCAAGATATCTTTTAACACATTTAGCAAACCTAAAAAAACAAGGGGACGGCAATGCACATTGTTTATTTCTAAGGCTCTGTGATGAAACTACCAAGTTATCTCTGCTTCTAGTAGAATTTAAATACAGTAATCACAGTGTCACAGAGCATGTACCTCCTGTTCACACTGAACTTGGCAATAGTGTGTTCAGATGCTGGTCAGCATACAAATAGAACGAGCTCCAACAGTATATCACGTTACTTTCCCTCATTTCATTGGAGCATTCTAAAAGGTTGTACTTTGATTTTTGTAATCTGTAATGGCAGTCACACGTCTAATGTTTTTTCCTTAACTGTGAAAATGTATGTGTATCAGTGAACTGCCAACATGTATTTCTAAGCTTTAACAGTATATTTTCCTCTTCGTACATAGGTCTTTCTTGAAAAAGACAAATTGATCTCAATAAGAAGACTTCCTTTAGGTATTAAACTGAAGTAAGTGAACAATTGAAGTAAATAAATGTAAAGTCTTAAGACCTGGAAAAATACAACAAAATATTTGAACAAACTGCTTTTTCATGTAATTTGGATGAACCAACCAGTGTTTTTTAAATGAGCTTGCTTTTGTAAAGAAGCATTTATTGACCTTAGTAAAAGAGCAACTGACGGATACATGGTCCATGTATATGTAATAGTCCATGAACAGATTAAGGTGTGAGCGTATGAGCCCTCTATGCCTCCCTGCCACCACCACAGGCTGACACATCACGAGGAGAGAGTAGTCGCTCAGTGAAATTACAGACCTGAGGGGTAGTTGATGAGAAATGTCACTGTCGACAAAAATGGAACTCTAATATATTCCATCTCAGGTTTGTTGGACACTTATTAATGTCTCTCAGTGAGTGCCACTAATTAAGGTAGTCAGTCTGCTGCGGCAGATGAAGCGTGGGACAAATAACAGTGTGACCTGAGAACAAAAGAGATGCAGTGAGAGTATCCATATTTAACTGTGCTGTGAAGCACACACACACACACACACACACATACACACACACACACACACCACGTTGAGCAACACAGTCCTCATTGTGGCAGAGCAACACACCCAATCATTCATCCTCTGTCTGTAAATGCAGATGATTTTTTAAACTGCTTGTGACAAAGTTTCATTTCTGGAAAATATCATTTCTACAAACAAAATAATAACAATAGAGGAGGTTGGAAGCCAGAAGCTTTTTTGCTGCCAGGCATAATAAATCAGAAAAATGCATCAGGTGCAGAAACAAACAAAAATAACAACCGGGGATGGGCTATAATAATCGCTTATCGAAGCAACGCTATGTAAGAGGAACAATGTATTCTTTTCTTTCAACAGTTACAAAAGAAAACGTAAATTCATAGGCAATATACTCCAAGTCGTTTCTGCTCCAGCCTTAAAGGAACATTTATCTTCATTATCTTCATTATCTTCTCACCCCATTCATTGTCACTACATGCAATACTTGTAATCAAATAATCAACAGGTTGTTTTTGTTTTTTTGCGTGATAATATTGGTTGCAGTGCTACAGCCAATGAACAGTCATCAGTCAACAGCCTTATTTTCCTCCCTGAAAAGTTCCAACTGAAAAGTGAACTTCAGCTTCCATATTTAAAGTTGCCCTGTGTGTTTTCAAGCGTTGACCGGTCAGTGAAGGCAGCTGGCTTTGGCTCTGGAATGCAGCAGCTCTCTGTTTACTGCCCACGGGTGACTGTAAGGCCTCAGTAAACACCAAAATACTTTCTTTCCTTCGCTCTCTTTATCTACTCACTCACTTCCACTCCCTCTGCACTGTCATATACATTCAATCAAAAACACACACACACACACACACGCACACGCACACATGCCACACACACACATACCACACACACACACACACACACACACACACACACACACACATACCATACACACCCTGTCAGCATGCACCTGTGACTCCCAGAGCCTCTCTTTATATGGAACACATGCTCGGGAATGTCACGGCCCTGGCTGCAAATGGCTCGGGCACTTTGCAATAGAGCCATTCGAGTGTTTCATTTCCTGCCGAAGGAGTTAAAAGGACTTCCAAGGGTAATAAAAGCCAAGCGGGGTTGCATGCCGTAGGTGCCCGATAGCAGTGAATTCCCCCTACTGGACAAAATACACACACACACACACACACACACACACACATGGACGTACATGCATGCGCGCACACACACACACACACACACACACACACACACACACACACACAGAACAGCGGCAATCCCCAGTCACTAGCTAAACTTTGATGGTTGTATCCTGTAGACGATGGTATTTTGTCTGGTGGTGCAGAGGGATTGTTTGGAGACAATCTCACTATCTCCCACTGGAAAACAGCCACATCTGCCTGAACCTGCGTTTACTAGTAACATTTTAGAATAAAGTGAAAGACAGAATAAAAATCCTTCATCCTGTTCATCATTAATTGTTGTGGTATAGAACAGTATTACATTGACACAAACTCTGCTGTTATCTCCCCAGTTGGCGGAGGCTTCTGAGACACATTTTGGAACGATTGTACAAAAAAGTATTGGCACATAAGATTAATCCCAATACTTGAAAGGATAATATCACCCAAAATAAATATTCTGTCTATATCTGCTAACCTCCATGCTGATGGGGAGTCGGGTGAAGTTTCATAGTCCACAAAACATTTCTGGAGCTTCACAGCGAAACAGTGTTGCAGCGTTCTCCTAAATATTTTAAGTATATGGGGACATGTATTAAAACATAAAACAAACAAATGGATAAAAAACAGAAAGGTCTGGAAGGCCCAAGATCCCATTTTGACTTGAAAAGATGTTATTTACACCCTTCATATGGGATTGTGCTTTCAGCTTAGCAACTACAATAAAGATCTCGGCTTAGAATGGGTGTAAATAACGTCTTTTCTGGGCGTCCGGGGACATTTTGGGGGCGATGTTTTGTCCCCATCAACTTCAGTTTTTTTTAGCAGAATGCTGCAGCATTGTTTTGCTGTGAAGCTCTGTACTCGACTTTCTATCGGCATGGGGGTGAGTAGATAATGACTTCATTTTTATTTTTGGGTCAACTTATCCTTGAAATCCTATTGGCTTTTAAATGATGCTAGGCCATATCACAGATACAGTGTAAGAACGGACAATGGGGCAGAAGGAGTTTACATCCTTGTGTGTGAGAGCCTAGTACATGTTATATTTATTCACATGTGATTCATGATCACTCAAATGCTGCTCTTAAAGGCTACTCTAGAAGAACTTTTCATTGTTCTGGAAATAACTCTTGAGGGTCAGAGTAATTAGACATAAAGATGGAACATGATGTAAAGTACATTTTAAAGCTATTTGCAGTATTGAACATTTATATTTATTTCCAGCACTTTGACAGAGCATGAACTGGAATATGTTTGCTGTTTCCTTCCTGAGCTCTATGAAATGGTTAATGGCTGTTGAATTGGCAGAGCTTTGCATTGCATAACATGGTTGTGCACTGTGGTTGCAGGTTGTGTTAGGATTTTTTGGGGGTCTGCGAGCATTACTCACTGGTGCTTTGTGAGATGAAAGAATCGGGCTAGATTGACAGCTCGGCTTTTTTTCTGTCTTTCATTGTCTCATCAGCACACTGTCTCCTGCAGTGAGGAAAACTAATTATGTCTTCAACCCCCTGCTCCAACCCCCTCCCCTTTTATTCAGATCATCACACTTGGAAATCATAATGAGTTTGTGGCAGACCACTTTGGCTTTGGAAAAAGGAAAGGGGAAGAAAAAAATCCAGAGTCCATTTGCCTCCACTCTAACAGGCCGCTGGCAATTATGGACAACCTTTTGACCCTCCAAAGCTGTCGCCTTGAATTATTTCAGGGCCCGACCATGACTTAGTTTAGTCCTGCACACCTGCTAGCTTCCTCAGCTGTACTTCTAATGCTTTAAACCAGTGCAAAACATTTTTGTTATCAAAGCAGAGGGAGTGTGTGACAACCATCTGGTAGGCTGCTTTTAATTATTTGATATAAAACAACAGTAAAAAGATTATGGCAGCCGAGGATCCAAAAGGACACTGGTACTGGGTGTGGAGCAGATGGGCTTCACATCTGGACTAGAGGAAGTTAGTGAGGGCGTAAGGGATGCTGTGACAAGGTAACACAGCCAAGAGCTTTTACAAAGTCTCTCAGTCCCTTTGTATCAGATGATCTCCTTCACCCGTCCGTCCTCTCTGCTCATTCTGCTGCATCCTTGGACAGCTGTGACAAAGAGTTAGTGGGTCTGACTGAAGCACAGTCTTGCTGTGAAAAAAATGATTGCCCATTTAACCTTGTGAGTTCAGAGATTGTTGGCAAAAAGAACAACACATTCAAGCTGGAAATAGATCAGTTACCTTCAGAGAAACAGCTTGCAGGCAAGTGGGCGTGCAGCATGTTTTAGGAAACAGATTCCAACAGTTAGAAGAAGAAAAAAGTGCAGTTTGCAAAGTTATTTCAGTATGTTTGAGTTGTATTATCTTGTTTTACCTCAGTGAAAGACTTCCTATATTTCACAGAATGCTACGTTACCACCTCACACAATCCTATTCTATTGCATTCTGTGTGTGATTGATTACAATGAAATTGTTTTTTTTATGCTTTTTTCTTTTGCATTTTATAGACCAACTGGAAGTCAATAATCAACAAATTAACACTAAAACATATTGTCAATTATTCAGTTCTGGCAAAGGAAACAATATTTTATGTTGCTAATCTATCAAGATTCAATTTATTCGGTTGTCATTATGCAATACAAGATTGTATAATGGAGCTTTTGTTCTAATTCCTTTAGATTCTGTGCAAACTCACGTAAAATTATACAGACTAATTAATAGATAATAATCAAGTCAGAAAACTGAACTGTTCACGGTGGAGTGTTGAGGATGAGTCTCACAACTGGAGAGAAGCTGCTCTGTAGTCTGGTGGTAGGGCAGTGGGTACTTATGTATGTTTTGCTGGATGGCAGCAGGGTTATTCATTTCTCTATTTTCTATTTATTTTGCATTTTGCTGAGGCAAGAGTCTTGCCTAGCTGTTTGTGTTAAAACAACATTAAATGCTGGTGCATCTTAAAAATGTCACACTTTTATGCCGGACCAAAACTCCTCGCACCGCTGGGGGCCTCATGTGTTTTTTTTTTTTTTATCATACTCATTTGGAAGCACCGTGGTGTCCCAGTAAATTAGTAAATTGCAGCTGGAAGCAAAAACTGCGGATGTCTCCGGAAACTCAACTGTCGAACATGCCTTAACCGTCTTTCACTGTATCATTCAAATGAGGTATTCAGCCCCTCTTTTATACTCTCTCACATGTGCATCATAAACAGGCTGCAGGTGTCAGGTCGCTATACTCTCCAACAATGGATGGAAGGTAACAGTCTTGTGCTGTACAGTGCCAAAAAAAAAAGCCCTGGCCCAAACATGTGAATTTTGCCTGCCTTCACACCTAATTCATCCGCATTTCTGCTGCGTTTCCATGGTGGGTGGCTGTTATCACTGTTTTTCTTGCCATTGCACTCTCTGGAACTAAGCAGCCAGTGTCTGTCATCAAGTAATGGGACTGAGAACAGCTATTCTTCTGTGAGAACCGTGTATTCTCTGAAGAAAGATTAAATCTAAATGAAAGTTGGAAGAGCTTGTTTCCTTAGAGACCAAGCTAATTAAATTTGTAAATTCCCCCCAAATCATCTCCCTATCACGCTGGTGACTCGCCGTCGAGGGCTGCCAAAAAGTATGTCACAATGTGTTAAGACCAGTGTACATTGGCAGTGGATGTCTAGATGAGAGATGAAATGAGAGGCCTGCAGAGACGCCTGCGTTTTCAACAGGTTTGGCTTTTTTTGTATAAACACTTCTAAGGAAGGCCGATAATCACTTATTAATGCCATGACGTGATTTGATTTTGTCTACCAAGCAGAATTAAATTACATCTAGCTTGTAAGATTCAGTGACTTAATGCATCGACTGGATGTATTTCAGCATTATGGGCTTGTTAATCTGACACATTACTGATAACAACCTCGGCTTTCTGGCTGAAATGAAATTGCAGTTGATAGCAAGGTGAATTCAGTCAGGAAGTCCAAGTGAAGCATGTGACAGCAGCTGGAGCTGAGTGCATAAAGTCAGTGCCCCCCCACCACACTGAGGTCGTATGCATGGTGTGCTGCGCGAGACTTTTCCCCCAGACCGTCAACACACTGTTTGTTATTGTGTCACCTGAAGGTAGCTTGCTTTAAATTGTATGAGCATGTCTTCCATTTGCATTAGAATAAGTCACCCCTCTCCAATTAACTGGTGACAAAGTGGATTGGAGATACGCTAAGTAAACACACCGGACGTCTGACACAAAGAGGCAAAAGCTGCTATTTGTCATTGTTCCCGGGGTAATTGGGATGAGGTTTGAGAGAGGCTCAGCACCCTGAAAAGCAAACTCTGGCTCGGGCTCTCCCACTAAGTTTTAAGCCTCGTCGCCCTCGCTGCCTATCAGACAGAAATCACCAATTACAGTAATGGCAAATCCTGCGGCCAATACACAAAGGCTGACAATGATGCGACACCTTGCATGCCTTAATCAGGATGTCGGGCTTCATCTCTCAATTTATGAGCCCTCTGTCACTCGCTTTGGTACACAGCTTTAAGCGGCTTTGGCCCAATATACATGCCGCTGTTATCCTATTTGGACTTTGTTAGGAGAGAAACCGTCTGTAAGACACTTTGTGTTAACTCAGATTTGTAAGAATTATATCAAACTTTTCATAAATTTCTACTTTTGTCAGACAGTAGAATAACTGCCATGCAGGCCCAGTGTTAGCTGAAATTATTTTGGGAAAAGTTAAGCTAGGTTTGGTTAGCCTGGCTGGTGATGGTTTCATTTTAATTAAAAACTATAATCACCCTGGTTTATCCGACATTCTGTATGAGCATACTGTATACACAAGTCTGCCTGAGTGTGTGCTTGATGACTGGACAAACATGGGCTTTGATAGACTCCTACAAATATGCAACAGTTTTGAAGCTGATGGCCCATATTTTTAGCTTGAAATCAATATTCTACAGTATTTACTTATCCAGGTCATTTAAAAAATCCAGGTAGCATTTTTTTAAATATCTGTTTGTAATTCTCCAACCTTCATACACACAAAGAAATACAAAAATACAGTCTAACTGATGAATATTAAACTAGTCGGATAAATAAACTATTAATGGAGTGTTGGGGAGGAGTTCAGGAGTCTCACAGTCAGAGGACAGGAGCTGTTCTGTAGTCCGGTGGTACGGCAGCAGATACCTTTGTGTAGGCAGCAGGGTGAACAGACTAAATGGACTTGCATTTATATAGAGCTTTTCCAGTACTCAAAGCATTTCACAGTACTTGCCACATTCACCCATTCACACACACATCATACACTGATGGCGGTGGCTGCCATGCAAGGTGCCAACTGCACATCAGGAGCAATTGGGGGTTCAGTATCTTGCTCAAGGACACTTCGACATGCAGCTCAGCCCAGCCGCCCAATGGAAGGCAGAGAGGGGAGAGTCGGAGGCAATCG
>OMLP01012590.1:47629-63478 GCA_900302685.1 Spondyliosoma cantharus
ATTTTAGAAATTACCTACATTTATTTTTATATAGTTTTTGGTGCATTGTATTGTCAAATTAGTTTATTTATTGAGTCACTCATTATTTTAGATTCAGCACTCCATACTAGTAGTAAGCAATCAGTTTTGACTGATTGATTCTCTGTTGATCGGGTATTCAATAAAATACTTGATCCCTGTGCTGCTGTGTTTCTATTATCACCTAAATAACAAGGTCTTAAAAGAAGATTTTTACACAACTACTGTATATTTTGGCCTCTCTACAAAAAAGTGACCCCAGATAATGCAGTGTTTCCCACACATTAATTTATTTGTTCTGTGTTTCTCACTCACTCAAGACAGCACACCTGTCAGTGAATAGCATGGTGTTATATACTCTGATACAGTGGATGACGATGTGGTTTTTAGTCCACCAGTAAAACCACTGAAGAAGAGGAGGAGGACTATTTAACGCAGTTGGCTTCATCTTAACTTCCTCTGCAAAGAAGATGGCTGGCGTCATCGCCAAGATCAAGCCCCAGCAAAGAGCACCAGGCCTTGGATCTGGGTTTATGTTGTGGCCAAGCCGTGTAATTACATCGTCATGTGATGCACTGGGGACTTTTTCCCAAATGCTAACAATGTGAAAGACGCGTCTGTAAAAACAGTAATAAAAGCCTTGCGGGCCCCGTGAAATGACTCAGCAATTTGGTTGGAGAGTCTAAAAGAGGCGCCTGGTTTTTATTTATTTTTATCCCCATCCTAGTTAGCTCGGCGCTAAACCGGAAGTTAGCAGATTCAGTCGGCAGAAGTCTCAAGTGCGCATGCTCTATGGCACGCCGGCTGGACAGCCAACGCCACAATTAAAGTCTCATTCTGTTGGAAATACTGTAATCTATGATCTGCATCATAAAATATGCAGTTTATCAAATGAGCACAAACCAGCTGACAGACAGGGGACATGAGCTGACAGGAGCCTTTGTGGAGTAGAACCATTCCGTCTTCTTGATGTGTGGTTCATCATTTTGACATATCGAGTATCGTTTCTTCTCCAGAATTCAAAATAATGGTTTGTTTGTTTCAGCTGCTTAAACACACAGCTAGTACCAAAGGGTCAGTGTGGTTGAAGAGGTTTAAACAGTTTTTTTTTTTTTTTTCAGTTGTTTTTGTCTCCGACTGCTTTATTTTCACTTTGGAGATGAAGGTGTGTTTGCCCTTTTTCCCAATTTGTCCCACTTGCTGTGCAGCAGATTGTTTTCTGTCTTCTTGCAAAATGAAATATCAAAACGCCGGGCCAGTGCTGAAGTAACCAAACTTGGAATGTGTGGCTGCCACTTCATCTGGAAGAGCAGTGAACTTGTTGACAGATTCAAGGTGCTCAGCAACCCGACTACAGCACCAGGGGACCTTGTACACCTTGCACAACTGTCCACAGCAGTGCGAGCAGGGTCATTTTCGGTGCTTGTCTGCCGGGTGTCGGGCTCTGATCTGATTTAACTGCACGGTGTCTGGGCGAGCTGCAGGCCTGGCCTGGATCTGTTGGCAATCAGCAGTGTGTTGGACTAGATTGCACTGTACAAAATTAGAGAGAGGCGGCTGGAGGGGCCGTGGATATGATTTCCTTGAGATGGAGCCTGTCCAAGACTGTGATTAAAGAGCATATGAGCTCTGATTAATATGATCATCTTCCTGATGACAGAGGTATTTTTTTATAATAAATGGATGTTTATGATGCCAGCCCTCAGCCATCATATGTCCCCACATTCAGCAAACACCAGTGTTGGGTCTAATTTGAAATGTTAATATTTCTCATGCCAGATGCCAAATATTAGATTACTCATTGATATGGGACTGAGAGCAGCTGCCTCTGTGTGGAACCACAGATAAGTGTGACTATAGGGGTTAAAACCTCAAAATAATGGCAGTGCCTCAGGACTGTGACCAGTGTGCGGCATCAGTCCACAGCACACTTCATTTTGTGAATTATCTCACTCATCAATCCCCGTAGAGTTCAGATGTCCAATCAGGGTTTCCGATTGGAGTGCGGGGCCCTCAGGCTGTGCTTTGACATTTAAAGGAAGCAAAGAGGTGGAAGACCGTTTGGCTGCTTAGCAGCTCCTGCAAATATCCAGAGTCACCACGCCGGGCTCTCACCCTAATCGCTGCTGTGCCTTTTCACTCCACGGTCTTTGTTTTATTAAGATAAATGATAAAGCCACTGTGTATGCAAACGCATATCTCTGCTTACCCTGGTCATGTATCTGAAAAGACATGCCTTGCAGCTGCTAGTAGCAAAAAGGTCAGCAAGGCATTGGATAAGCAAAGCCAAGCGTGTACATTATAACAAGTACCAGTGCTTTCATTTGTCATCTGGCCTGTGCCTGTTCGTTTCACAGTGTATTCTTTGTGACAGTCCGTGTGCTGAGCCGGGGTTGGATAGCATCATTATAACACACCATCAAAAGGGAAATGGACAAGCCTGGTGTATTTTTATGACTTCATCAGTCTGTCTGGGCAATGAATTCCACAGATCCCTGGACATTCAGCAATTAAGTATCAGGAAATCAGGCTGTGCATCATGCAGTCGGGGAGCTCTCTGGGATTTACTGTGATTAAGTGGGTTCAGATGGAAAACGGTCTGTGAACAAAACTGAGGTTTATTTACTAACTCTCAAAGCTGTTCCTCTGTTTTTGACCCTGTCATTTATTCCCAGCGACCTCCCTGAAACCAGCCTGCATCTCAACGAGTTTGGCTCCATCTCACCACACCACCCCACATCACATTACATCCTGCACACACATGCCGGCCTGCTGTGTATTGTCACCATAATTATGATTGCCAGATTAAGTCAACAAATGTTCTTATTTGGTGTTTCGGGACATTTATAACAAACAACTGGGCCCCTGGTTTCTTATGTGACCGGTTAAGTGTTTTAAACCAAGAGGCTCAGTTTTATGTCTGTGGCAGATACACAGTTTTGGCACAATCAAGCAGCCTACACATTTAGTTTATGTTCCATGTCATTGTCCTTTGAGTCATATTGCTGTTCCCCATCTGTCCAGTCATTCATTATGACCTTCTAAAACATGAAGCTTTCTACAAGACAGAGGAGGAAATGACAGTTCACACCTGGCATTATTGAAATGTGTTTCAGCTGATTGCTTGTAATTAGATTTGCTCCACTGCTCATATGTTATGATATCTGTGTAAAGATGAAACATACATTTGCAACTGGCAACAAGCTCTATATAAGAATCACCGTGGTTTGGCTATAGGTCAGCAGAATTTAGTTTAAGCCTCTAAATCTAAATAGGTCTAGCGAGACTAAATGGAGGGATTCTATTAGAGCCTGACCAATATTAGATTTTTGGTTTGATACCAGTATTCCCAATATATATACATTGACTGATATACACACATTTCATGCAATGATCCATTAAATGTGGTTGTTAGGCAGGATATTTTACAGTTTAACAATAACATGACATCAGTTCACTGAAAGAGTAAAAATAATTATTATTACAATCATTTAATAATTATTAATTCATGTATTAATGAATACAACATCTTTTTTCTTTTTTGGTGCATATTGCAAATAATATACTTGATACAGGTATATATCTGTAATAAGCCAATAATATTGGCCCATCGATATATTTGTCAAACTTTAGACTCTTTAATCAGGCTGTACACATTTTCCTTCTGATTTGTTTTTAGCATTTTCTATCTATGGACCTCTTTGAACTGTCCTCACCACTGGACAACCCCATTTTTTGCAAACAACAGAAAAACGTGCCCTCTTGGGCAATTGTAAGATATTAACCGGTTGACAATAGAAATCTGTCAAGAGAACATGCTGTGCTGTCTGTGTCTCCAGTTATATTCATGCTTGGACATATTTCATATATTTCAGGACTGTTTTACTGCAATAAAGAATGTATGTGTTAATGTGATGGAAAACCTTGATTATCCAAAACATTCCAACATGTTTTTTTTTTTGTTTTTTTTATCAGACAGTTATCATTTGAATTGCCAGAAAATTGCAATATATTCTTGTCCAGAATTCAAATCACAGAAGCTACAAGTTTTAGATCGAGATATTATAATGACGTACTGTAGAGCTCTTTGGATGTCCTGGCCTAACATCTTGTTTTCCAGGTGTTTGTTTGGTACAGACCCTAACGACCCTAACTATGAATTTATTTTTTTTAACTTAAATTATTTTTATTTAGTTGCAATCCTAATATCTGTCAAAACAATTCTAATGCTTTTTTTCCCCATATCCTGTAGCCCTAATATCATGAGAGCACGATCTCTGAATTCTCTGGATCTCTGGATATATCAGCAAATACTAGCTTGCAGAGCTAGTAACTGCCAACCATGAATCCTGTCAGTGTGGTTTGAGTGTTGTCATGTAAATCTGTCCATTTGTGAAAGGAACTCTCCAAGGTGCATTTTAGTACCTATTGTTTCACCATTCCTGGTATACGATTATGTAAATTTTGGTTATGCTACGATGGAGTGTAGATGACTCTATTCTTGCTCTACGTGGGGCAAAATAAATATGGCGAATCTAGCTGACTTGAAGAAATCAGGGAGTGTGCTAAGAGGCTCTGATGATAGGCTGCCAGCCCGGCTTCCTAATTTGGACACTGACATAAAGCTGAGTGCTTCTTCAATCAGCGGGGTCCCTGCTGGCTCAACAATTATGTAACAAAGCTGACCAATGATTTCTGCATCTGTTACACTACTGAATGGCATTTTGATATTATACTAGAGCGTGTGGCGCTGAACACCACTGCGGGTTAAAATGAACTCCCTGTCAGAAGGCATTGGAGGGGCAATCATGCACAGTGCGCCTTGTGTGTGCATGTCAGTGTAGCATGAAAGCAATTTCCCCCACTGACCTTCCACTGTGATTCTGATTCCTGGCTTCACAGCAGTGCACAGAGCTATACTTAAGCTGTTAGGTGTGGGTGATGCACTCAGCGAATCACACACCAAAAAACATTTACTTGCTTGAGCGCAGGGAGAATTCGAGGAGGGATTCTATTAGCTGGAGAAATTCTCTTTGACATCTAATGCGCTTCCTTTATGGCCAAACACATCCCAGCATCATATGATAATCATGTCTCTACCAGACCTTACTGTTGACTGTTACACTTAAGAGAAAAAGCTCTGAGGCTAAGAGAATTGGATTTGATACCTCACTGTTGTTGGCGAGGATTGATATGAATATGAGAGTGGGGTCCTTGAACTGGGAAATAATGAGGGGAAATTTGATGGCTGTGTTGAGCTGTCAGTGGTGAAAGCATCAGATACGTATTAATAATCATCCCACCACCTCTGGATCTGTCAGCCCTATAGAACATGAAAGACTGAACCTAGGTCTCCTTCAAATCAGGCCTAGCTAATTGCTTTCAAACGGAGCCGCCTTTGACCTCCCCGCATGGTCACTAAAGGTGTCCCTGCCTCGGCCGGCATTGTTATGCAGTGAACACTGTGTCCTCTGTCAAGCTCTTTAAAACTGTATTTTCAAACACACTCGGTTCAAGGGTAACCCTGACCCAGCTGAAGTGTTGGCGGTGAATAGGAATCATCGGGCTATCAAAATGTACACTGAAATGATACCCTTTGATGGGAGGACACGCTTTAGCTGGAACTATGTCTGGACAAAGTCTAAACGATCTTAGAAAGGAATTACATTTATCAGATTGGATAATATAGATAAGAGTAGAGTACAAGAGTAGAGTTTTGGTTTCAAAGGTGAGGGGGACACAAACAAGTTCAGGGCCTATCTGACCTTTTCTCTAAAAGTAGCTGCCTGCTGCTAGCATTGAAAGCGTGATGATAGCAGAGTATGTGTTCAGGAAAACCAAGTTAGGGTTCCAAAAGAGGCTATTCATACTTGCATGATAATTTGCCACGATGATGAATGCCTTAAGTGTTGCACATATTCATTTACCCATTTTTCGAGTGCCCCCGAGCCCCTCAGAATAGGGTTACAAGGGGTAGTGGTTAAAATCTCCCCCTATGAAATGGGACCCTCATACGTCATCAGCAGTTAGTCGATGGCCACCAGACATTTCCAATATGCCTTCATCAGCTCGGGGAATTTCTCCTGCGTTACCAAAAGCATAGACTTGCTATTTGTTCTCAACTTCTCATGCTATAACTCAGGCCATCGAATAAAAAACACCACTGCTTTGTTACCTGGCCACGAGTGATGCTTTATAGGCTAACATTAGCAACCAGTGCTCCTACCTTGCCAGTCTGCGCTGATATTAGAGGAGCGATACAGAGTGCAGCAACCTCACTGCTGGACTTTGGACTGGAGTTTAATCTCAGGTCTCATATGCCACCGGAGGGAAGGAATTCATCAAAATGAAAGCTATCAAACACAAATTATCGACAACTGTGTAACGTGAGCTAGCTAGTTAGCTACCGGGACATCAGCGAAGTAGTAGCCATTGGTTTATGCTTACAACGAAAAGGACCATGATACATTAAAAACAACAGAGACTTGTCACAACTATTGGTTTGAAGTGTGCTTCTCACAATCCCCAGTTTGGAAGGACATGTACTTCGCCTTACACCTCAACAAGACGCCCTTATCGTAAGAGTGATCGCACAAAGAGAAAGATAGTAGTAGGTACAGTCGGGCCCATGTCTTGTACTTTGAGTCGACTTACTGTTGGGTCTTGTCCATGTGCAAGTGAAAGCCATGTTCCCAAACACAATGGAAAGTGCTACCTACTGCATCAGCGCTCTCTTTTCCTCCCTGTTTGGGTCCAAACGGAGGTGATGTGGCACTGCGTGGCAGCGACTGTTGAAATGCAATGCTGTGTTGTCTAAATGCCACTGGCGTGACACTGGCTCTGTAACTCAAGAGCGAGAACCTTGTCACACCAATTTTGACAGTTCCCCTCACATTCATCAGAGTCCGGGTCTGTTATTGTCCTCCATCCTCTACTCTGTGACTCACTGTGCATGCTCAGAGTGCACTCAGTCACTAAAGGGAATTTTGCCTTTAATTCAAGAATGCTCAAGGTACACTGCCCACTGAGTGGATGAATGGCCTTTGGAGCTATGCTGCAAGGTAGTTTCAGTCTGGCCAGCTCCACAGACAGGTGGAGAGTAGCTGGGGGCAGATAAACATCCACCCACACACAAATACACACACGGTTTTTACTGAGTTCACACAGGCAAGTACAATCCCACACACAGGCACAAACATAGAGGCATTCCTGCTGTAAAAAAACAGCCAGGTTTGCATGAAATTTGTTGAAATGATCGTGCCGTCTTAAAATGCAAATTGCATTCTCCATGCAGGTAGCGACAGAGCTCTATGAGCCGGCAGCAGTTTGACACTGAAGCAAAGTGGTGGAGTGAGGGTGTGGAGGTCAGAGGGGGGCTGACTGCTCCGATACATCTGCCTTAGAATCCAGCGACCCACGTCCAATTCTCAACTCATGCAAGCAATTTTCCTGAGCCTGAGTGAAGTCTTTATTTACGGCTAAAGTGGTTTTTCATTTAACCGTGAGCAAAAGTTAACCAAACTTAAAGGGGAATTCCACCACTTGTACACAAAAAAAAATTCAATCAATTCCAATCATCATTCGTGACGGGTCCCTCCCTGACCGCCTGGTTTTACAACATGTAGCTATGCTGAAGCAGATAGCACTTCACTGGGAACTTTACCAGCACTCACTTTCTGCTCTGTTATGGGAGTCCCATCAACGTGTAGAAGGAGTCTTGATTATGTCATACCTCGTCACTTGACCAAACGTTTGATGTGTGAAAAAGTCCTCTCTCTAACGACAGCACTCCTCTGAACCGTGAACACTGGGATGAAAGGAGAGGCTGATTAGACCTATACAGTATGATAAATGCATCAATCGCTGTCAATGTCTGAAGCACTTGATATGATGGAGAGCAGAGCCAGCCGGATTTTAACTGTGTTAACATCTAAAGCCTGAAGATGATGAAGGGATTTTTATTAATGTGTCAAGTTTGTTTTTTTCCTGGACACGGTGTCTGTAGCTGCTCAGAAGAACCCGGTTCCAAACAAAAAAAAAGTCTCCCGTGCTTTAATGTCTGCACAGTTTCCTTTCCACTGTAAAAAAAAATATGTACTTTATGTTTGTTTATATGACCATACGAGGCACAATGGATTTTATTTTATTATTTTCTCAGGGAGACATTCTAATCTCCTGTTCAAATTAAAACCCTCTAAGATCTCGCACACTTCAACAGAGATGATGCCATAGGCACTAAGATACACGTCCTAAAAACAGCAGTAATTAATATGTGAGTTTATAGCATTGCTTCGGTCCATGAGGCAAGCGTGGAGGCAGAGAAAGATGCTTATGTAATGAACTACCTCCGCTCTGCTCTTCGCCTCTGAGTTGAAATCTGCCAGCTGAGTGAAAGAAGAGGATATTAAAAAGCACTGTCTAATGTATTCATAACAGATTCGGATGCAGAGCACGTGGCGACTGGCTTCTGGATCAGTTAGCTTTACAGAAGGAGGTTTTCGGGGTCACTAACACTTTTTCTAATATAGTAAAAAATGAATGCACAAATGCATAACTAAACAGTCTCTTTAACACTGGCATAACAATTATACAATATCCCACCATGCAAAGGCCCACAGGTATGTTAAAAGTCTGAGCGTGGCTGACTGCTTCTGGTCTTCATGATATCAAGTCAGTCATTAATGGCTGCCACACAGTGCTGCCTGAGTGAACCGCAGGGGAGACAGCGGAGCAGGATTTTCATAGAATTAATGCTCAACTCTGGCCTTCCTTCCAGCGCTGAGAAATCGAGAGTGGCTGCTTTTGACCTTCCATGAATGATCACCTTTCAGCCCGTGGAACACAGCGTCTGCTAATGCCGATAACTGATCTCATGATCTCTGTGGAAACACAGGACCGCAGCTCTCTGTCACCTGTAAGGGAGCTCAGGATGTGGCGGGGCCGCGGCTGAGTCATTGCTGCTTTAGCCACCGGCCGAAGGGGGATAGATGAGGCAGATCTGGTGCCTGAGCCCACGTCGCACTCTGGAGGGAGAAGAAGCTGTGTGGGAAAGTAGCTCATCATGCTGCACGCTGGCTCAGATACTACTTGAAAACCATATATCTTTGACAAGTGTGTGATTTTTACAAAATTATATACAGCCCATATACACATGCGTGACATTTCAGACTTTTACTGGAAGAAGTAAAAGGACAAAGTATGAGGCAGAAAAGACTAAGTGTACTATTTGGCAACAGAACCAGCGTACATCGTGTTCTCGTCTCGATGATAAGAACAAATAAAACAGATTAAAGCAAAGAGTTGAATTCAGATTATATCACAAGCAGCTTTGGGGTAAATCGATGTGTTTGTTTTTGTGCCTCTTTCTTAAGAACAGCCTGCAGGTCCTTTTCTTTCTTATTAAACGATTTTTAAAAGAGAAGCAGAAAACAAGAACAATTCCAAAGTGTGCAACACCACTGTTGTAAATACAAATCCCAGAACAAATTCTCCCTTAATGTAGGTGCTACCTACAAACAAAGCACATTGCATCATAGCAATATCATGTCTTGGAAGCTTGTATCTTGAAGCAAAAATGTATGTAACCCTGGGATCCTACCTTCTCCCTGAAGTGACAACAAAGTGACTGTGACAGAGACACCATTCACACTATTATAATGCACTCTACCATTAACTTGATTTTGAAGCTGTTGTTTTAGGGTTAAAAAGTTACATAATGTTGCTTTAAGCTCTGCAATCAAAGATCCTTAGCTTTTTTTAGTATTCACCTGGAGAGAACTTGCGTGACAACCAGTCAACAAACTCACCCACTCATCCATGATACTGCTTCATCATCAGTGATCAAACCAAATCAGCAACTCCAACATGTTACCATGTGTTACCATATTTACTCAACAATGTCTAATTATTGAAAATAAAAACACTCTCCCAGTTAAGCTTGAAACAGAAGACTGGGCCAATGTGAAACTAAAAATATCCTTTTGCCAAGGTCCAAGAGTTCCTAACATTGTAAATATAGTGTATAGCCTAAAGCAGTTCCTCTTTGAGAAAAAGACATCTGCAGGGGATGAAAGCAAATGTCTGATTAAAGCAGTAAACACAGACAAGAAGCATCATTTAGTGCCCATAAAGCCGAAGCAGATTCGGGATCGGGAAGAGAAAGGTCTATATTTCAAGAGCGCCGTCTGCACGGGGGCAGAGAAAGCAGCCAAATTGGATGAAGTTAAGCTGTACTAACTGCTTGTTGTGACTCGGGAGAGAAAACTCAATCGTCCTTTTGACCGGCCGACTGCGCTGAGAAAAGATACATTGTTCCTGTGTTTTGGGTGGATTATGAGGGGACATGTCACAACAGCAGGTTTTTGACAAGGTCTTGGGTGTCTGCTGTCGTGAGCATTACTGTCAAGAATGCCGATGAGGCCTAATGAGGTTTTAATCCAGCCGGAGTCATTAGTGGCAGGTCATCTTAAAACAATCTCGGGTCAGGCTGCATTAAGGCTACAGAGGCCCACTCCCACCGGGTCACTGAGCATGGCACCCACACTTCAGCACTTCAGCAGCTCCCGCTAGTGCAGGAAAAGGCTTTTAGTATCTAGTTAGGATTAAAAGAAATATAGCATATCTCTGCCACATGACTCATGGTTAAGACTGTACAGTATGCAGATTTTTTAAAACATTACACTGCCAAACGGTATAGTGTTGTGTTCATTGTTTGTAGATTCCTCAAACAAAATTGATATCGCGACACTGTCATTGAAGATTTCACATTTTCTTTCATATAAATTCTCTGATCTGTGAATGACCCAGAAATCAAGGTGCAGCTTCTGACAAGTGTCTTTTACCTTGGGAGTTCATTTTGTTCCCAGGAGAGCTTCTCAAACTTGCTAAGACATGTTAATGAATATGTTTTACCCCAAGAGCAGCATGAGTCACCAAGATTTCACAGTGTGTTTACAGAAAAGATTTATGGGCTGTTTAAAGTGCAGATTTGCAGTGAGCATAATTTTTGTAAAGCATCCTCTCCTAGGGGCGAGGTTTAGCAGGCCTTTAAGAAAAGTGCTGTAAACATGATTATGATTATAATCAGGATGATGATGATGTAAATGTAAAATAAGTTGTACCTGAAGTGGAAGTCACAGCTCTAGAACTAGTTGCGAAAACATCTCCAACTTCTCAAGTCAGTCTGTGAATAACGAAGTCCTAAAAATAAAGTCTAAAAGTATGCCAGCAGAACAATCATGTCATCAAGAGCATGTAAGGCAGTCATTACCACACAAAAATCAAGAAAAAAGAAGAAAACCTTATTATTAAAATATGACATTAAACCTTCACTAAATGGCTTTTCAACATATTCTCATACCAAAACAACATGACCATGCTAGCTTGTCACTCTTCTACTTACTATTTCACTTCACTTTCTCCTTTGCTGCTGCAATTATTACTTCATCCACTAGATGTCGCTGCCTAACAACAAACATCAGTACAAAATGAGTAGACTGTTATCGTAGTCTGTCAGGTCTACATAGCATCAAGCTAATTTGAGTTTGACCCTTGATTTAAGGTTTCTGAAAATCAGATACTGGTTCACTGAATACTTTTCTGTGCTTGTAGCTTTAAAATTAGATGTTGTAGTATTAGTTAGAGGAGTGGTTGTAGCACGAGCGGTAGCGTGAGTAGCCGTTGCATTATTAGTAGCTAAATCAGTGCAGTGCAATGCAGAAACAGTAGCTGTAGTTGGTGCTACATCAGTCACAGCAGTAGTATGGTAGTTATAGAAGGCAGTACAAGTACAATAAATGATAGACCATGTACTAAGACAGTACATGGCACCAATGCAGGCTTAAGCTCTTTGAAGAACCCTTTTTTTTTTTGATTAGGCACCATAAATTGTGCTGCAGAGCGCTTTAGTAAAAATAGGCCCTTTTCCATTTTCAAGAGAATTCTTGAAATCATACCAAAAAAGACCTCTTTTAAAGGATTATTTAGTCATTTGCAGAATAATTGATTCGTTTACCATTTTAAATCAAAATGATGAAAAACTAGTGCATGCACAGCAGCGTTTCCAATACATTAAATACACTTGGGCAACCCGCCCAGGCTAATTAAGGTCCGCCCAGGTAGATAAATGTTTTTGTCAATCAAGATGTGCAACTGTCATTGCATAATGCACACAGGGCACAGACCGCCGTGGTCAAAGTTGTCAAACTTAAGATGGGCTGATTAATTGCTATCAACTTGTGCATTGACCAACACGCAAGAAAAACGTCCGCCTTAGTCCACCTAAGTTATTGCTGGTAGCTGCTGATGTTATGCCCCTTGTTTAGGCTCTACTTGGGCTCATTGCTGTCCACAGACACGGAAATGCATTTATTGTCGAATGCTGGGTGTTCTCCGTAGTGAGAAGACCTGCTGCTGAACAGTAAAAATGTGAGTCAGATGAAACAGTAAAAGCACGATATAAACGTTGACAAATCAGAACGGTACCAGCGTATGTACTTTATTTCAAGCTCATAGATGAGTGTGTGAGCGAGAGGCCCTGCTCACGCAACCTGCTGCGTTGCAGAGATGAACTCTGGTGAAGAAGAAGTGAGTCACAGTAAATATAAATAAATATATGATAAATATACGACACGCCTGCGGCCCACACCACCACAACAAGTACATTTTCAACGTGTGGGAAACACTGCACACAGTTTGGCTGTTTGACAATCCTTTTTAACTTTTCCTACCGCTTTCATATCGCCTATTGGCCAAACACGAAGCCAGTCCATTGGACTTATTTTCCCAACACAAACACAAAATAATTCATATCAGGGGGAACCGACAGCCGTAAAACCTTTGAATAACTTTATGATGGTGGTATACCATCATTTACCTGTGGGTAATGACAACTTAAAATATAACTCATTGTGAGTGTTTTTGTGTGTGTATATGTGTGTTTTCGCCGTTGGCAAATCTAAATGTGGTAGCACTTAACCCATGCAGCCAGACACTTCGAATGAGTCATGCAAAGAGCCAGAGATAATTTGTGTGCATAAGACTGGTGTCAGGGGGTTACAGGTACAGCCCTCTGCCTCTAAGAGGCTTACTGAATAGTTGTGTCATCAGGGAGAGTAAGTGCCTGCTTGTTGCGCTGGAAATGTTGGAATTAATTGAACTGAATTGTCATTCATAATCTACATGTTGCAGTTATCCACCGGCTGGGGTAATGCTATCTAGCGCTGTTTGCACTGTAATTGAAATTTTGATCATGAGGTGTAAACATTTCGAAGCGTCCGTGTGAATATTCGTCAGCTCCCGAGGGCTGCCGAGCGCTGGCAGAGGACTGGGTGCAGCTGATTAGTGGCCGGCTGTATGCATGTGCGTGCAGAGAGAGTTTGCCATCCCTTTATTGACATGTTCTTGTCTAAACAGCCCCGTCCCAGGTCAGCGAGGTCATCAAGGAGAAGGTGCAGCAGCGCAGCATCCAGCTCTCCTGGCAGGAGCCGCACCAGCCCAACGGTGTCATCACAGAATATGAGATCAAGTACTACGAAAAAGTGAGTTTTCACTAGATTTGTTTGTGTCCTTGTCTCTTTCTGAATCCCTTCCCCTCCATCATCATCACATTCACTTCTGCCGACTCTTCATTTCGCATTCTATCTGCACGCTGCTGTGAGTGGAATTCACAAGATTCTGCAAGTACCTTCTTTGTCTCATAATTGCAATAATGAATGGGATGCTCATAAGATTTTAATCAGGCTGTAGTCCTTCACAGCCACCCCCATGCACATGTTAGCACACACACAATCCGTGGTTTGCCGCTCTGGCAGAATTAGCAATCTGTTACTGTTATCTCCTTTCCTCTTTCACATAGATTATGCCGCTGATTCCCTGTGTTTCAAGTCTGAACACATCAGCTTTTAACAGCAAGATTTAATGGAGCAAATTTAACCCGGCAAATCAAAGGCTGGTAGCAGAGCTCTGATGCCAGTCCTGGCCGCCACAGCCGCTGCGAATCAGCCTCCTATGTCACGTACTGTGGCTGTGGTCCGCCCAGCTGTAAAAGCGGAAAATTGGAAACAACAACTACACCCCTAACAGAACCTGGCATTCCATTTGGGCTTTTGCCGAGCAAAACATTTACAGATCAACAACAAAGTACACAATGCGCGCAGCCTGTGCATCCAAATGGATTCCTTGATGGAGACGATTTCATATGTGTTTATGTTTTCTATGATTAAGGCTGCCTAATGATAAGATAATCACTTCAGTTAAATTTAGAGATGCTGTCATGTACAATCAGCATTAAGCATAGCTGATTAAATTAATTGAATTCTTTAATACCATAAATTCTTGAATAAAAGCTAATATTTTAAATGATGAGGGTGGAATTTGTCGTGCTAAATATGTTTCTTGATAATGCATATGTTTACATATGCACTCATACCACAGTTCAACAGAGTTGAACAAAATTATTAATATCCCTAACACATCAGTTCCACTTGCATTGAAGGTTCTAAAGCTTACCCAAAAGCGAAACATTCAGTGATAATCTACTCACCCTCAGGCTGATGGAAAGAGCTTCACAGCAAATCAGTGTTTCAGCATTCTCCTACAAAACTGTAGCTGAGGACAAGAACTGAAACTGAAAACTGACAAAAAATGGCTCCATAAAGTTTGTCCAGTGTAAGCTACATCTCCAGAAGCCCTGAGATCCCAAACTGATTTGATAAGAGCCAAAGTCTTCACTATAGCGACTAAGCTAAAGAAAATTTTAATTGTAAAGCATTATTTAAAGTAGTGTCTATTAAAATCAATTTGGAATTTGGATTATGAGACTTGAATTATGCTGGGCAAGCTGAATGGAGTCAACCGCTTCAGTTATTCTGGAGAGTACTGCCACACTGGTTCAATGTGAAGCTCCAGAAATGTTTTGTGGACTATGAAACTTCACTCTCCGTCAGCATGGGGGTGAGAAGATAATGACTGAATGAACACAGTATCAAAGCATTAGACTTGTGAGTTTGTATTACTGATGGAATTAGTGCTGTGAAAATGCACTTTTGTGTTCAGGTTGAAAACTGAAATAGGAAGACATCTCACTGAAGTATGGACCATTATAAATAAAGGCCTGTTTTAGAAAGATATGCACTCTTTTAGAACTCATGATATAAGGCACATCCTGAATATTAAAATGACTACCGCATTAAATGGCTTCATCTTAAATTGCCACACTTTGTATCTCGTTGGATGAAACATTTTTAAATGAATTCTTTCATTCATTCAATTTAGAAAGTGAAGGTAATTACATCTTCAGAAGTATATCTGCAGTATTCTTTAGGCAAGCACATTAGATTAGAAGACTTTAATGGGATTCTGTTCTAATTTTCACACAGTAGTTGAATTTTTTTTTTTTTTTTTTTTTGTGAAAAAGGTGAAATGGTCAATCTTTTGATTAAGATATGATTTATCCCTTGTACAGGATCAGAAGGACCGGATCTACTCCACAGTGAGGTCCAAGTCTACATCAGCCACAGTGAACAACCTGAAGCCCAGTACGGCTTATGTGTTCCAGATCAGGGCCTTCACAGAGGCAGGATATGGCACCTACGGCCCCAGATTAGAGATAACCACCAAAGAAGAGGCCACAGGTAGGATTTATATAAAGAATGCAAGAGTACACATTTGTGTCATTCAGTATTGCTTAGTTGTGCATTTGTATGGTCGGGACAAATACATTATTAAGGTGTGAACAAAAAATTGGTTCTGATAAAAACATCAGAACATGTGCAGTTATATCTTTAGATAGCTTTAGGTTCAGTGTGGTGTCTTCAACCAGTGTTCCACATG
>OMLP01012591.1:0-48768 GCA_900302685.1 Spondyliosoma cantharus
GAGTAAATAATGACAGAAATTTCATTTTGGGTCAGTTGTTCTTTTAAACTTATCCTGATCACAATATTACCAAAATTCACTAAAAATACATTTCCACACAGCATCTCATTCAGTACCTTTGCTTTGCACTATGCAGTGACTAATGCAGCATCCTTGTTCTTGAGGATTATCATGAGTTATATTTTCCTGCTGTCGGTAAATATTATTTTTCTCATAACTCTCTTTGTAGGCCTCCTCATAACAGCTTGATAAATACTCATCAAAGTACTTGCAGAATTATTGCCGGCATATGTAACTGATCTATTTGCCTGGAAAATATGATGCATACCTTCTCCTTTTATAGCAACTCTCATGCTTGGCATTTTTAGCGAGGGGGAATTTTAAGGCCATTGTTGCATAATGGCCATGTCCAACATTTTGCTGATTGCAGCTCAGTAAATCTCTCTTGTGTCTTACGCTAGACTGTTGGAATTCCTCTTGAGCCATCTGTGTAAATAACCACTAAACATTTTTTTAATAATTATTTTCTTCATTCTCAACTCCTCTGACTTTTGTGTACATTTATCTGAAAATAACTTTTGGAGAAGATTTTTGTGAAGTTATGTTCATGTAAAGGCTGTAATTCACTTACAAGTATGGATAAAACACAACATGTTTGGCTGTCCTATAGATTTTCATACACCTTATGTATTTGCTTGTCATGTGACTCTCACTCCCCCCTGCCCATTCCTTCCAGCCACACCATCTCTTCACCCCAGCTGCATGTGGTCAGGAGTTTGGACAGTGGGCAGTGTCATGGCTGGGCAGTCCTGCTGGCCTGGCGGTGCTAAGCTGTGGGGAGAGTGGGTGGATTAGGCCCCTCCCTCCACAGGACTGAAAGGCCTGGAGCTCAGAACGCAGAGCTAACTACTCTCACTGCACAGTATAAATAGAAGAAACTTGGTTTTGAGCAAGCCCGCATCTGCCCTTCTTAACTGTCAAAGCAGACAGGAGAGGCAAGAGCATAAAGGACAGAAAACAACAGACACAAATTTGTGTGTGATGAAAACATATAATGTTATTGAGAGGTGGAATTTCCTTGTGAACCTTTGAAGTAAGCAGGAAATGAAGGATAGGGAGGGCAGGGATGGAGAGAAAATGAATGCATATGAAATGAGAGACAGGGTTGAAAGAGCAGTGGAGGATTATTTGCAGCTGGAATGACAAATTCAGTTGCTAAAAGAACTGTAATTTAATGGAGATACTGGCAGGAACTCCACAGTAAATCCACTTTTTTCCATCTTCTCCAAGCGATGACCAAGCAGAGCCAGCAACCTTCTATCCAAATATACTTCTTAACACAAGCCAAGTCCAGGTGATGGTTAAGCACACACACAGTGTTATGTAAGAATAGCGGGAATGCTTTCTGGCTAACGAGCTGAGGGGGAAGTTGATATGAGAGCCCCTGCAGGTCCGCAGAATTCCTGCTGCCATGGAGGATTCTAGCATTCAAATTCCTCTCCTCCACAATGTGGTAGTTACAATGAAATGCCTAGTGGTGCTGAACTCTTCTGCCTTTGAACTCCTATTCAGGACTGTATGCGTTGGGCTACTGTTGTTGCATGCCATTCCTCATACAATAAACTGTGTTATGTCACTGTTACTGCTGGCAAAACCCTGTGATTTGTCACATCAGAGGTGGCTGATACATGCTAAAAAAAAAAGAAATATTTCTGCTTTTTAAAACAGTGCAGGAAAAACCATTAAGTGGTCTTAATTGCTTTACAATGCACATGACCCTTACAAAAAGGGTTAGGGTTAAGTCAAGCAAACTTAAGTAAAGTTCAAGTATTTGTCCCAAGTCTACTTCATGTTGTAAGTACACTAATAACAAAGTTTTATTTTGTAATGCAACTATAATGTGAACTACACTGTCAGTGAACTTCAAATTGTAGGTTATGTTTGGGGGCTTTTAGCCTTTATTGTGATAGTGCAGCCAGGAGAGTCTGACAGGAAAGGATAGAGAAACAGAGTTTCACAGTTCACACGAAAGGACACACATGCAGACACACAGAGGCAGGCAGTTGTAAAAAAAAAAGAAAGAAAAGAAATGAGCTGTATGAGCTCTAATGAGCTGATGTAAACTCCTAAGTGAGACTAAAACTAGCAAGAAAAGGGCAGGCAAAGGAATATACCAAAGAAATACAGAGCACAGGAGCACAGGTGATGAAACACTCAAATTCTGAATTCTGGTAGCAGTGTGTTGTGTTTTGAGAGATTGGTGTCACAACACCTGCTCTTGAATTCTGGCAAATCAGTGGTGTCCCGCCAATGTGATGCCTCTGGAAAATCCTGAAAAACAATTTTTAAAAAACCCTATACTCATGCTCAATTCTCGCCTAAAATTACTTCAGAAACAACTTTTGCCAAACTTTTTTCTAAGAAAAAGTTTCTAAACAAGCCAGCATGTCAGTCCAGTTTGAAATCCCAGATCAGCAGCCCACAAGCGGCATTAGTCCAATTGGGTGTAGCCAGTGTTTGCACAGTTGTCAGCTGTGTAGCTTGTTTTGGTCACCCTTGTGGACACCTACCATGAGAGAACAGCACAGACTTAAATCCAAAGACAGTGATTAACTAATGAGGCACAACAAAGGGCTAGAAAACAGAGAAAAAGAGTAGGTGGATACTAAAATATTATCATCATCATCGTCAGCATAAAACAGGAAATCACAAAACCAAACCATGACACAGAGGACCACAGGCTGGACTCAAACCTAGGCTGCTGCAAAGGAACCTAATTCCATGACATTAGCTATCATGGCGCCCCATACATCTAGGTTTAATTTCGCACTGAAACTATTCTATGAACTATACTACAAGGGAACATAGGTATACTGTTTATTAGTTATATGCTTATAGCCCACTTTCCAATTTATTTAAGTACAAATGTTGACCATACTGGCGATGGGAACTCAAGGAGAGAGAACACAAAATGAAACACTGTGAATGAAGGACACAGCCATGACTGCAACACTAAGTAAATTACTTGTCTAACAGTTTTGTACTGCAAGTATACTTTAAAATGAACTTAACATCATACCTAGACTTTTCTATACATGATCTTTTTACTTTTTGAATACTGGAAATATACCTTTAACTGTACCTTAAGTAGACTTAAAGTTAGAGTAACTCATGTATACACTGCCAGTGGACTCCACATATAAAGGTTCACATGACAGGATGAACAACCTATTCCAATCCAAAACATAAGGAAACAACAATGATAACTGAAATCGACCTCCTAGTTCCAAACAAAAACCAACAGACACACGGTATGAATACAGTAATAGGGTTAGAAACTTTGTGTCAAAAGCAAGAATAGAAGTATATCTAAAGCATTCTAACTTGTTTTTAGTTTAAGAGGCAAAGTTATAGCACACTTCAATACGCATATGTTTTGTAAGGGAATGTGTTCTGTTAGAAAATTGTGCAACAACCATTATGCATTAAATAATGCATAAACTATTCATTATTGACCACTTTAAAGCATAATGCTATAAATGTAAACAGTGTGACTATAGCAGACCTGAATGCATTTGTCTAGAAGCTGGCACGAACAGGAATAGGGACAGTTTATTGAGGATATTTCGACAGCAGCAATGGGTTTGTGTATTGATTAGTAGCTTTGTGTCACTTTCAATTAGGCCATACTGAAGAGATGAGAGCATGTGTGTGTGTGAGGGCACTGCTTTATTTTGTTTTGCTTTTTATACTAGCCAGAGGCTGATGCAAATTCCATTGCTTCTCTAGTTGTGTTTGAAAAATTGATATTTCTGCCAACATCAGTGTCCATAATGGTTTTGTGATGAAATGCTTTCAAACTCACACATACAAGCACATACGTGTGAGAGATAGAAAGAAAGAGAAATGTAGGGAGGCTTTGTTGACAGCCAGGAAATGAAAGGGAATGTATCACACAACGCAGAAAGAGGCATCTAATTGATTCTCAGAGTTTATATTATAATCATAATTTGCATGTAGGGAAGGGAGGAAAATGGAGAATGATGGAGGCAGCAGGGGAAACATATACAGATGACTTTGGATCGTTCCTGGTGAAAGCTAATGTAGAAGTTTTGTTGGAGGTATAACTGAACTTCACTCTCTGTTTGGATGAGAAAATAGATAATATATGCGTGCGTGTGTGTGTGTGTGTGTGTGTGTGTGTGTGTGTGTGTGTGCTTGTGTGTGTCAAAGGAGAGTAGACAAAAAGCAGCAGAGCAAGCAGTTTGATGGACAATAGAGAGCCTCTGTGTTGTGATAGACAGCCAACCAGGTCAGCTGTTCAGAACATGTCAGTGGAGGAGAAACCGGAAGCTTGCACACTACTGTGTGATAGTGGTTTTCAGGTATTCACTTTTTCAAATTGTAGCCATGTGTCTCCCGTAGGATCACAAAAACAATACCTTCCAAATGAAAAACAGATACTGTGTTGTTTGTCATTTTGAATCATTTTGTATTACAAGACCATTCTGTTTGTGTGCATGTTTAAAGCATGTACTCTCTACTGTTTTGCTCAGCCCAGTTGCCAGAACAAATGTTGGCATTTTAAGTTTCTACAAACAACAGATATGTTGGATTGGTACATCTAATTTGTATCATATCAATATTTTTACATTACATGTCATATTGTGCTCACAATGCATGTACAATACTGACAATCATATCAAGATCAGGAGTGACTGGTGGTGTCTTGACAGCTTGGTGAGTTGGCTGCCAGGCTAGAGACCACTGTTCAAGAAGGTGTTTCAACATTTGAAAGAGCTAAACAACTGCTTATATTTAATGAAATGTGGGGACATTTTTCAGCTGTCAAATGAACATTTTCAACAGATCCATGGTTTGCAGAAATGTACACTTATTGTATCATTTATTCTGATGATTGAGTTTGTTTTACCAGGCTGATGGCTAATATGCTGTTTTGTCATAGCTTACATTGAAATTATGGGGGATGCAAAACAATGTGTTTTTAAAGGTTTTGCAGCTGTCATGTACCTCTCAGTGGTTTGGTCCACTATACCAATCCCACACCCACACACGCCAGTGCAAGTGTCCCTGGAGCAGTCTCTGGGAGTGTGTTGGTGATGGTGGTTGACCTCCAGTGAGTGGCTACTTTGAAAATGTTAACTCAAAATGAAAGATGTGTCTGATATTTACATCTACCACTAAATAGAACAAAAGACATTTACATTTAGAACAGGACTGCCTTTTGTTTGGTCCTGTACCTCCTGGTTGAACCTTGTATGTCAAAATGGCCAAAATATTGGTACTAATTAAATCTTTTACCAAGCTGGTATTCCCCTTTCAATTACTCAGTATGGTATAATTGTGGTCATCAGCATTACCTCTACATACATGACTAACACCAGAATACATATTTTTGCAAATAAGTTGCACCAGGTTTTATTTTTGTTGGCCATGCACTATAAAATGTGACATTTTTGGAATGATCTACTCTGCATGTCTATCTTTGTGCTTTTATATTTTTAGTGAAATCCTGAGGTCAAACCTCTGAAGAAAACTGTCTTCAACTCTACTGTGAATAAATATGGCCAGGAATATTCTGATTTAGCTGTTAATTTCCGGTTTTGCAGTGATGCCCTTTGGTTTCCATCGTCACTCACGAAGCTGAGTGGACACACTTCCTGGCGTAACTTTCACCACTTGCATTGAAATTTTCAGCCATTTATTCAGCTGGCTTGTTACCAGGCAATCCGAGGTAAGTGCCCTTGGTCAAGGGCACCAAGTAATTTCATTCCAGGAGGTAGACCTGATAAGCAATGCCATATCTAGAGACCCACAATGTTATGCAGTTGCACCCCGTAGTGTGAATAGAAATTCATCATGAAGGTGCTGTTAGGCTTGCGCACCATGGCAACGATGTTTATTTTTTACCTTGATCCAGATACATATTAAGAAAGGACCTATTGACTAACCTGAATACTTTTAACATGTTGAAATTATTTTGTAATACCATTCATAAAAGTCGGCGTACAGAACCATAAGCCTTTAACAGGCAGGACGAACAACATTATTACTTATCTCATTTGCACTTAAGTTCAACATTTCCACACATATTTCTTTTTTTCTTTTTCTTATTTGATATTTTGGATGTTATGCGTGAGATCTCACAGAATAAATTGTCCTATAAAAGTGTGAACATTAGATGAAGAGATGTGATATATAATACAGCCATTACTACTTTTACTACTACTACTGCAGTTATTACTACATTACTAGCCTTTATCGTACCTCTATTATTGCCCTTACCATTACTGCTAATACTACTGCTACCACTACTTGAAAATAACTAGGATTAATTGATAAATACTTAACACCTAGTAAGTAATAGTGATTTCTGATCAGGCTGAATAAACAATTTCAGATAACCTGGTCTGATTGAAAACCTTTAATCATGTCCCTGACACAGTTTGTACCTCCAGGTTCATGTTGCATGTTAAGTTGTGGAACTCAGTTACAGATTTAAAGGCAAGAATGCAGTGGTCAAAAAGAATCGTGGATGTTTTTACGTTTTAAATAACATACCCATAATTGCTAATCCTGAATGTTTTTTATCCACTTTTGAGGGCTCATATTATATAGATTGTTTGATATCATAGGACTATTTTGTGAGTGTGTGTGTGAATATAACACAGTACATACAATACAGCACCATTTCTGTTCTGCCAGACACCCCTGAGACCCGGAGGTGTGGAGTGGTCCTTTTCACATCTGCAGCCCCATCAAATCGAGAATGTCGGCAAAAACAACCTGACTCCTGTCTGGTAGACGCTCAGAGAATCCTCCTGTAACTGCATCTGTTAGTCTTGGCTTGTCTCCGTGTCGGATGTGAATGGTTCGAGGTGTGCTCAAATTTGGGCCTTTCCTTTTGTGAGGTTTCTGAAGTACAGCAGTCCTCTTGTCTTCCAAACTTTTAAAGAATTCCAAGTATAGTTTGCCTCAGCCTGTTCCCCACTAGTGTGTCTGAGGTTAGTGTAAAAACCTGGAATAACTATCTCTGAGCCTTGGACAGATATGCAGTGTGTTCACTGGAAAAATACTTAATTTGTGCTGCCATCACGAAAGACACCGTTCACTACAGGTTCATTATATATGTGATATCATACGTCATATATTTGTGTTACAAACAATAGAATGGTTAGGATAAGGCTGAGCTGACTGCTGGCACCAACTAAAGGAAATCTTGTCCCACACTGTGTGTGTGGGTGTCTGTGCGTGTACATATGTCACCAAGGCTAATTCACTGACTCAGTTTTGAAGTTCAGGCTAAAAGTCTGACAGAGTGTCATTATCTGACATGAATCTAACTCTAAAAAAAACCCTGGTTTTGTCCCAGGGGCTGACTTGCTTGATGCCACTGGATAATGTCATCTGGCCTGGACACTGAGCTCCTGGATAGTTCTTTTTACTCCTGAAAGTGAAAACACATACTCATCATCTGACAAACATGGTACTTACAGTCAGTGACACAATAATTCCTTGCCAGAAGGTGACCAGAAACATGGTGGCTTGGGTAAGATTATAAACATCCTGTTAGCCCCTTCCCAAACCCACTTGCTCATGTCTTTTTTTATTTTATTTTATTTTTCTTAAATTTGTATGTTTTGATAAGGTTTCTGGAGAGTTGCCTGTGCCAGAGATGATTCGAGGAAAAGTGTAGATTCCAGATTGAACCACCTTTGGGCTAAATGACTACGAAATAATCCTCATCTGTTCTGCTGATGGCTCAGTGCTGCTCTAGATTTGACAGTCTGGTCTGCACCTGGACTGGCCAACATTAACTGCTACACTATTCTGTATGTGCTCAGAGCTTTCAAAGCTGTTTTGTACTAATAGCATGAAGGAATTTAAGGAATCCCAAACAATGCAGGTAGCAGCTGTGTTTCTGCTTTCATTTTGACCACATATAAAATTGCTTGCTTAGAAATCCTTTACTTCTTTCACCTGCTCTTTAAATGACATGGAAAACAAATCATGACAAACATCAGTCCTCTCTCACCTTGGAGATGGTTTTAACTGTCTGACCATTCTGCCAGTTTGTTATGTGTGGCAGTCATTAACCTGCTGAACATTAAGAAGCAGCAGAGATTAAAGTTTGCTGACTTTCCCTCTAATATTGGTCAAGCTCTAAAAACACTCTAACCTACATTTCCCATAAGGCAACTGAATACAACATTACCAGGGTTACAGCAGTTTGTCTAAGCTTTTGTGAGCTTCCTCTGGAGCCACTGACGACATTATACAACTATTTTCCCAGGTTAAAGTAATAGTCCTTAAGATAAGTACATCTAAAGTTTAACCCCTACTTCACTTGTTGTTGTTTGCTATTGAAGTAGGGGTAAAGAAGGGTAGGGATACTCCTCATGTGTTGACAGAAAACATGGCTACAGTTGTATCTTGGTGACCTGCCAGGCTCTAAACATATTCTTATTTTTATCAGTCAGAATTCCGTGGCACTGAGTTGCTGAGTCCCCATTACATTCATGAAGTGTGATTGTGAAGAGTTCAGGCCACAAAACTCACTTCTGTGACACTCTGACAGTCTTGTTTAAGGACCTTCAGCAAACCAATTTTTTTCAGAGAAATGATCTCACACACTCTACCCTACAACATCACAACAGGGCTCATTTCATTCTCAAACACATGAAATTAGTATTGATGTCCATTTTCAAGCCCAGGTCAAAGTGGATGCCCAAATTTGCAATTAATGGAGGATTATAGGCTGTGAGGAGATCAAAACACAGCCAGTCATACTGTTTCTTCATATTTCAGAGGATTAAATTCCTGGCAGCTGCAGCAGCAAGACCTTTATTTTTGGGAAATATTATTGTACCTTATTTCATTGGAAAACATGAAATCTGCAGTATATTTTAACCTGTTCAAAACTAACTTCAGTTTGTTTGGATCAGTTATATTCACTATTGTTTAATCTGCCAATTATTTTCAAGTCCACACAAACATGAGAATTCAGTAGTTGATTCCTCTCCCACATGCTGATGGAAAGTTGGGTGAACATTTCTGAAGCTTTACTGCAAAAAAACCTTGCAGCATTCTCCTTAGCAACTGAGGTGGATGTGAACTTGTTTTCAAACGTAAAGAAAAACATTTTTTTTAATCACCCTTTAATAAGGGTGTATCGATTATTCTGGACAAGCTATATGGAGCCACTGGGATTGTTTATTAGTGTTTTAAAGCAGGTTCCCATCTACTTCTGTTGTTAAGGGGAATGCTGCAACGCAGTTTTGCTGTGAAGCTCCAGAAGTGTTTTGTCGATTGCAAATCTTTCCGGGAATGGGGTAAGTGGATAATGAATTAATTTAAATTTTCGGGTGAACTTTTCCTTTAATTGATTAATTGTTTAGTGACATAAGCTGTCAAAAGATTTTGAAAAATGCTTGTCACAATTTCCCAGAGCGCAAATTGACATCTTCAGATTGCCCCTTGTGTCCAATCTACAGTCCAAAACTCAAAGACTAATCATTTACTATCATAGATCACAATGAAAAACAGAACATCCTCACATTTAAGAAGCTGGAACCAGCAAACATTTGATGACAGTTAATTTTCTTTTGATTGACTCCAAGATTAATCTACAAATGACTGTGACTCTAGTTTGTAGTCACTCAAATGACAGTAGCTATATAAATGTATGGCTTTATTATTTCACGCACTGATCTTCTGCTACGGGCCTATCCCTTTTACAAAAATTGTTACATTTCTATAGTTGTTTTCCTACAGGGAGCATTTAAATGCAGTGCAGTAACATGTTATTCGATGCTTTGTTATTGATTGGTATCAATGACAACATGACCGAGATAATTCACTATTGAAATGGGCTTCAGATCCTCACCTCCAACACACACACACACACACACACACACACACGACAGACAGACAGACACACACACACACACACACACACACACACACACACACACACACACACACGAGAGACAGACAGACAGACAGACAGACACACACACACACACACACACACACAGAGTGCGGTAGCTTTAAGAGGGGAGGCGTGGTGCTGCTGTTTTGACCGATTTGTCAATCCCTTCACTCGCCACTATCATTCAGCTGAATGAACATCCCCGTGCAGCCAGCACAGGGCATCGGCTCTCTATATATTCAACCCGCCGAAGGACTCGATTTGGTCATATTTGCTTGGTGACAGCGACAAGGGATTATTATTATCGGGCAGTGACTGTTTCTCCACAACGAACCTGGGAGGTAAGTTTACGATTTTACTGTAAATCGAGCTGAGTTGACGGTGCCTTGTGATGGTGCTCACTCCCTGGTTCCCCCTTCAGCAACCGTGGAAGCAAAGGGAGCCATCGGCCGCAAATTCATACACTTCTCATGGGGAAACAACACCGATCGAGTGCTAGCTGCACTGGGTAATTTTTCATATGAAATGAAGATAGAAGGTGTGAGATGGAAACGTGTTTTGACTGGCTGCTGTTTTTCCGTTTTTCATGCCAATTAAGATCCAACACCTGATTTGAAGCCTTCCAGTTCGCTTGTTACATTAATATTAAAGGGAAACATGATACATGGCTTAATAGCAGCCTTTCCAATTCCAATGGAACACTTTACTGACCGCATATAGATGCATATTGGATAATTCATATGCAATTCTGCGCATGACAGCCTGCTCCCATTGGTTATTATTCAGGCGATTTGACGTATGGTGACAATATGATCATTTTCGGTTATTAATAGAGTTATGTGACATAATGATGGACTGCATTCAGCCTTTGCATGATGCGCAATGCATTTGACCCCGATGTTAGGCGTCTGTATGTTCACTGGGCTAAACGGACAGACATGTAGTTTCTGTGAGCATCCAAAGAGGGCGCTGCTCTGTCGCTACATTGCCCACCTCAGTCATACTGTAAAAAATGTCTGTTCACAAGAAGGCATCATCTGAAGTGATTAGTCTTACCATTTGAGTCTTACCATTTCTGATTGAGCTTCACCCTACTTTTCCATTTTTCCATTTGTTTTTTCTCCAAAGAAATTTGAATGTCAATATCTTGATAAAAAGGCAGTAAGATTCTTACGAACTTGACATTGTATTTATGAAAGTCCGTAAATCAGATTGACCAGGATGAGGGGATTGATAACGCCTCTTTGGATGATATGTTTTTGTTAGCAGAAAAATGCGACTCTCAGACTGAATGTCAGAATAAATTCCCTGTCATGATTGACTCTTGTTGCAGTGGGCAGCTGTGCCTATTCTCTTGAGCTAAATTTGGCTGCACCAATTTTGCAGGTTGCGTTTTCCTTCCAGACATCAGACATCATGTCAAAATATTTGTTCCTGTAACATAAAACAGGCGTCTCTAAATATTAGAAATGAATCGAGACAGTGCTGATCATCTCTCACATCGGTTTCTGAATAGTTGTACTAAAATTAACAGGAAAACAAAGTCAAATACTTTTCACACTTTGAAGCATGCATGCGAAAGCTCACACTGCTAGTCGGTTTATGGGATTGATAGGCATCAAGAGCTGTTTTAATCTTGCTGAACATCTGGCAGAGATGCAGCATTGGATCCTCTCCGTCAGTTGTTGAGGCTTTACAAGCACAATGGCATGCTAAGCACAAAATGATCCCCTCCTCCTTCAGCCACACAACTTTTCCTAAGGAGTACTTAGTATCTGCTACATTCCTCATAGTAGATTAAAATTGCACTGCTTACCAGTGTCAAGTAAGCCACAGTTATCCTTAACTGTTTTTGGCCAGTTCAGAGAAATAGAAAAAAGAGGAGAAAAAATAAAAACGATGATTATGGATGAAAAGACTGAAATGGATTAAGGCATAGAAATTACATTTTAATCAAGCTTACCCATTGGAAGTTAGTGACTTGCGGGATTTGTCCATTTAAGGCAGCTGAAGGAATTCTCAACAATGTGTGATGTACATACTTTACAGGCATCAATAGGCTACCCACTGAAGCCCCCAGACTTGTTTAATGGATGTCAGTACTGGATGGATTTATTGAAAAGCCCTGCACTATAGCAGAGCTGCAATCCATTGAGCTTTTAATACACTTAGAGCTTTTCCACAGGTTCAGCACCAAGTTATGTCAGATCATACACATGGAACAGGAATATTTGGCTGTTTACTCTCTAGTCAGACTGGAGCAGCTGTTACAGCAATTTGGCTGGAGTATTTTTAGGTCCACTGTATGGATTATTGTGCACATCCTTGTCTGACTACCTGTGTGTTTTCAGAAGGGAGGGAAGAAAAATAGGTCTGTCATCCAAGAGCAACAAGGCCACTGGGCTGAGGTGTTCTACTCCTGGCTGTGCCCATGCTGACAGAGCTTTTGGTTGTGTTTCTGTGGCGGAAGGACGACTGAAAGCCTTGTTCAGCTCAGGGTGGCTGCGTGTGTGATACCAGGTATTGGCCACACGGGGCTGTGGTGTGCGAATGTGCCCAGTCTAAACTCCTCTGCCATGGAAAACAAGGCGGCCATGCAGAAGGGGAAATACAGGGCCATTGTTCACAACCAGCCACTGAGGCTGAGGCATACTTACTTCCACCAGGGCCAGATGTTTTGGTTGGCAATTGACTGTGCCAACTGGGGCTGTAAGGTGAGAGTCTGGTGTGGTGGGCAGGATATGGCAGGAGCTGAGGCAAGGCAGACTTTTTCTTCTGTATCTGTATCTGTATCCCTAACTAGGGGTGTTAAGAATCCCCACTTGATTCAACTTTTGATTTTAAGGTTATGATTCGATTAGATTCTTGATTGAACTGTTTCAGCATTGACAGCTATTCATTCCTCATTTACATTTTCAGATTCTCCTTTAGAACATAAGCGTATGTTATATCAACAGCTTGGCTTTACTCAATTGACTTCTGCCTTAAATCACATTTACAGTATAAGGTATTGTGCCAGTTTCTACTCCTGCCCACTTTTCTGTTTGCGTGGTGTCAGGGAGTTTACTGTATCTGTGAAGAGCTTCTGGCACAGAGCGAAAGAGTCTGGGAGTAATTAGCTGTGAGGTTATAATCCTAGACCAGACACAGCATCTGTTAAAAGTGTGCCCCCCCTTCTCCTCCCAAACAAGTGGTTATGACCCCAACAAAGTCCCACCTCTCCTGTTTTACTACTACCATCATTTATGAGTACATAGAAGAGAAAATAGTGAAACTGGTTTGCTTTGCAGATTTGTTTTTGTAGCAGGGGGGCAACCATACTCTCACACCACGAATCATACTCACATAGGCCGGCACAAGGAGTGCCAGATCTCTGAAGAGAAGGGTTTTAAAATTGATTGCTTTTTTTTTTTTTTGTTGCAAGCTGTCAGTGACAAATTGTATACATGCACAGAAGCAGCCTAAAAACTGTGCATGAAAGGTTTAAGACGCATCTAACTAGGAAGCTGCTCTGTTGTCTGGTGGTACTGAGGGGGATACTTCTGTATCACTTGCCAGACAGCAGCAGGTTGAACACAAACTGTGGGTGGGGTGGGTGTTGTCTATTAGTATCCTTTGAGTTCTATGCAAAAATCTCACTTCACTGATATTACCGATACTCAGTAGATTGGTACCAGTGATGTTCTGGGGAGTTCTTGGGGATGCTAGATTATTTACAGATTTTGACACATTTATTTGAAGTCAAGGTATATGTATTTGACTGATGACTGATTCTTTAGCTTTTCATTAGCCTCAAGGAACAGCCTGGTCCCAACTTTTGTAGAGGGGGTCCCAGCCACTGGAACTGTGTGTGCAGAGTTTGCGCATGCATGGTGACGCGTGACGCGTGACCCGTGACCCGTACAAAAAGAGATCTCAGTCTGGTCGTCCTGTACGTCAATCAGGTGGCATAGACTCGACCTGTTGTAGAGTGCCCTCTGGTGGACAAACTATGCAATGCCAACACTCATAACATGGTTGAAGGGTGTTTTGTCCATTTTTATTTTATTTTTTAAATATTAATTTATCAGCCATTATAAATGCAGATACCGATAGTTTGGAAAATGCCTATTATTGGCTGATAATATCGGCCCGCTGATAAATTGGTCGGGCTCTAGTGTATATGTGAAGTTATAGACTCTAATTGCACTACTTCCACTTCTTGGAAAAACCAACATCCATGGGTCATGTGTCATACCTCATACCTCTTGGTTGAAGGAGGAAACCTCTTGTTCAATTGGAACTATTAAACAAAACACTGCAGGACACTTGTGTTCTTCCTCCACCCCTCCTTCTCCTTTCTTCTCCTCCTTAATCTGTCCCTGTTATCTAATTTCCTGTCAGTTTCATCACACACTCCCACACACTATCCAAATGTAAAATAAACGGGTTACACAATGATATGGTTAATTAAAATATCATAACCCAAGCTATTTTGTTATAGGAAAGGCACCTCAAGTTCTGTTTTCGCAGTTCTACACAATGCATCATTGTTAGCCAGGCTTTTATGCACTCTCCCCACTGTAGTGTTTTTGGAAACAGTAGCTTGCTGCCTTGACTACTTGATTAGACTTGCCTGTTTCCACCACTGGTATGAATTAGAGGCAATTTGATTCTTGGTTTCACCATGCATTGTTCTGATTCTACGGAGGGGAGCTTGAGTAAAGATGATATTTCGCATTAAGTGTGCATGATGGCAGGATGATGGGTTCTTCAATCATATCAGGACTAAACAGACAGGGAGCAGGTGCTCATGTAAGATTGTCTCCCTATGTCTTGAAGAATTATTCTTCCATCACTGGGAATGATTTAGCATTGGGGGTAATGGAGGTTGATAATATCCTAATGTGTCTACTTCCTGACAGCTCCCTGCCCCCTACCTCTCCATCCTTTGTCCCAGCCTTGGTCCCCTTTACCCTCTACCCCTTTCACCCCCTAGACAACTAACTCAATGCAATGGTTGTTTTGGTCCCATGTCTTAATGTAGTCACAGGCAATTAGCTCCTATCAAAATACACTTCTGGATGTAGGGTTGAGACTCAGGCATCCAAACTCTTTTACCCTGAGCTAATGAAAAAGGGCCAGATAGGTTTTGTCAGTAGATGGAAGGGATAAAAAGCAGGAGGGGTCCACTTGGGACCTGTGCACGTGCTACCTCGCTGAGCACAAAGCAGCTCTTTCACTTGGGATCTTGAGCACATATGGAAACGTTTTCTAAACCTCCAGCGCGTCAGTCCCCCGTATTCTTTCGGCTGCATGTTTCTTCTCACCTCCACAGCTAGGATTTACTTTGCTTCTGAATTTTGCTTGAAACTGGAGATTATCCTACATTAGCCCTTTCTTCTTGGTTCCCCTCAAAACCTGAATCCAACAGTACAACACTACTTTGAGGTATACTCATTTAAAGTTCCCTTTAAACACAATTTTCTTTCCGATTCTGAGATGTTCTGTTTTGACCTTATGGTCTGTATCCAGTAGACATAACTGACCCCTGTGATTTTGTTTTTGAGCCACTAAAGACCACTTACATTCATCCACTTAAGAACATGTCTGTATGTGCCCAGTTAATATTACACTTAATTCATTGGTACTTTCACCAGGGGACATGGCATTCATTCTGGCTTTGTTGAACTTTCTCAATTAAGGTTGACCCATGTGAATTTAAGGTCCACATTTAGTAGTGTCGCTTGCCTTTTCTTGAATGAATTAGTACCCACACAAAATTATAAGAATGCTATTTTAACAGTAACACAATGCCAGCATGACATCATCTCCAAGGATCGGCCTCTAAATTACACAGCTGGGTGTAGATAACAGAGCCGCTTGGATGTTTATTTTTTCCCTTCTGCATTCCAGCTTCTTATTTATAATGGCTGTGATATCCCACTCATGGGGTTACTTCTATAAAAGGAAGTTGGAAAACTTTTGCCGACCCACTCAAATAGGAGGCTTGCATGCCACATTTTCTCAAGATGTGACCATTAGATTTTCAGGAGAAAGACATCAATCACACAGCAAAAAATGGTGAGTTTGGCTTGGGTCAAAGACAGTGGGATACATGACTGAAATCTTGATTGAGAGCACTGAAAGAGTCAAAACGCAAAGCTGTCAACTCCCTCAGTCGGCTTCTGCTTTCTTATTATCTAGGTGTAGCCTCAAAGCAGTTTTTCTCCTCTATAATGATTTAAAACTGCAGTAAGAAATTGTGAAAAGAGGCTGTGTAAAGTGATCAGAATAGATGCAGCTCTTTGTATCAGAGGTCAAACCTATGTTTTTGTTGAGAATATACTCCACACATGGTTAACTGTGGTGAAAGGTGACCTTTGACATACGACTTGGTCCAACTGCCAAGCTGGCCCTCGAGGAAATGGATTGTGTTTACAAAGAGCTTGTCATTACGTGCTTTAAATTAAATTATCTTGACATGTTGGGCTAGGTAGCTAATTGTATTCAGTATCTATTTGGGATCATGTGGCTTTGTTTTCCCTAAAAGCAAGATCAGCCAGCTCCTCTTTAACCTGCGAATTTCCTCTACTTGCAAATTGAGTAGATTGGGTCACCATTATCAAACTGACAACAAATCATTTGGCCTGGATTGTCTGCCCTCAAGTTCTTTTTAACATGCATTGTTGTTTTCCCAGGATCAATTCGGCCCTGAATTAGCCTAAACTACTCAACCTTAACAATCCAGATGTCCTCAGTGGCCTGACACCCATCATTTAATGCCTAGCAGATGGTATTTGAAGCAATGGATTTTGCTGAAAACAGATTACCTTAATGAGGTCATTTTCCAGTGAACTGTGTGGGTTTGGCCAAATCATCTGGTAGAGGCCCAAACCAGGCCTCTAAGGTTCAAAGATTTACTTAAGGTTGCTTAAAGGGTAAACAGTCCTGGAAGAAAGTCAAGTCCTTGCTTGCACCACTGAATATCCTTCACAGTACATTGTTTGTCAATCGAGTGTACTCACTGTGAGGGGCCTCTGTACAAGAAATACGACATAGGATGTTCATCTTTGGGCCGTGTTATTGTAACTATCAGATCTTCCTCCTCTTTCCCTCCCTCCCTCCATCTCCTTGCTTGACAAGGGTCCTTTTCGCTGGCCCTTGCAGCTCTGTTTGTGTATTTGATTGTGGGAAAATTTCTTGACTGTCCGTGAGAGTCCCCCGCTCTCTGGACTGGCTTTTCCCTTGGGGGTCCTTCAGGCTCGGAGAGGCTGAGCCCCACCATTGCTCTGAGTCCCATCTCCTCCCAGCAATCTCTTGTGGTAGCGGTGGCAGTAACATTCCCTTGCCTGGTCTTCTGAGTCCCAAACCACTTGTCTGAGCTGTCTGTGTGTCCCTTATAGCCAGGCTTGACTACACAGTTTATCTTCTCAGAATGGGGAGAGCTTTCAGGCATTTCAGCACAGCGATAAAAAAGCCTGGCAAAAAGCACTCTACCAATAATTCATTTCAGACGGGGGGCTGAGATCAAGACATGGATATGTGACACAGAGTTATGAGACTGGGCCAGGCTGTGGTGGGTTTACTTTGGCTGCCCTTGAGGAATATGTCTCCAAAGCTGGATATTGAATATGAGATATGTCAAATGTATAGCTTTTTGTTTAAAGTTCTATTAATGAGACTTGTTCTAGTTCAGTATTCTAGTTCAGTCTGACTGAGGGGATTACCTTGTGTGGCATTGCATATATAGATTGTGAGTTCTAGTTTTCCTTATTATTCTCATGTTGTACAGTAAGGTACCCCTCATTTTTGAAAGTCCCCCTTGCCCCTCAGAGCAGGGTTGTTGAAAAGATAAAGGGTAGTGGTTGAAATTAGACAACCCTTCAAGATACTCAAACATTGCCAGTTGTCATCGATTTAATTTATGTAAACAGATGCGACTTGACATTTCTAATTATGCTGTCTTTAGCTTTTGTGATTTCTCTTGCTTTACCATGGCAATTGTGGTATTCACAATGCCATTTGTCATTTATCTGATGGAGATAAAAAAGAATGGACGCTAGCAATTCATTCACAACTTCACATTATCAATCAAGTCACTGAATAAAAAAGAACACAGCAACGTTGCCTGGCCACTAGCGGTGCTTTATAGACTAAAAACATTAGCAACCTGGGCTCCTACCCTGCCAAGTGTGCATTGATATTAGATAGCAGTACCAAGTGCAGCAACTTCACTGTCGGACTTCAGGAGTCATATGCCTTCAAAGGGGGGAAATGCAACAACTGCAGTGTTTCCCCTATGCACGTAGCAGCTGTGCACCTCTGATGCTGAAACGTGATTTTGAACGCTTGAACGTGATTTTTTTACAGGGGGACAGGAGTAGGGGGAGGATAGGTGAAGACAGGAGATGAGGAGTGGAGAGGACTGTGTTTTATCTGTAGCGATAGGCCTATTTGATTTTATGCTATGGACGCTTCATATCTAGGTCAATTAACACACCTGCAATTAGAGCATATCAACAGAGAGGAGACGATGCCTTCTTATAACTAAACTAAAGTTGTATTTTGCCTTGCTACTGATGATTCATATCCAGACCAATTCACACATGGGAGTAAGGCATTAAGCATATAAACAAGGTACTTGTGCGCTTACCTGATTAAATCAGCTCAACGATTCAACGATTCAACAACAAGCAGAAGATGTCAACACTGACGCAAGCAAAGCTGAACATGGATTCATGATTATCATTCTCACAGAAAGGGAAAATAACTGTCCTGCAACTTCATGAGTATTGAACATTGACATAACAGCAACGTGGCCATTTGGAACCACAGATCTGTGAAATAACATTTGGAAGATCCATGTTGATATAGAGATCGTAAGTGTTCCACATGCACCTACTGTTTTTCTCATTCTGGAGGCCTTACTGTGTGCAAAGGGCACGGTGACGCGACAGCTGTATATCAAAGACAATCAACAGAGGGCTTCAGAGATATTAATTATTATTCATAATAAATATTCATAAAAGATCATCTTAAATGTTAAGTCATCATTGAAAATGTCATTAAATTCAAGTAAATTAACACTGATCATTCATCACTGGGGTGATTCAAGTTGATTCAAGATAAAAAGAGTTTACAGTGAATAATTTAAGAATAATTGACAGCTAGCTAGTGAATGTAAACAGACAAATATTTAATTTGCCTCCGCAGTATATCACCCAACTAGCAGTGTTCGGAGCAATGTAATTTTTCATAGTGGACACAGTGACAAGTGTTTGTTTGCAGAGTTACAGCACTACTTTTGAAGTCCAACTCAGGAATTTATGTAGTTATGCCTTCCAAGGTCGATATTATTTTTTCACCCCTGCATGAAAAACAAAAATGTTGTGCATAACACCTCCGCTGTTGCAACTCCATCCTAGTGGAAACACTGGACTGTCATGCACAAATCAACAGTAACAGTGTAATGTTTGCTAGCTAGATGGTACGTTACTGAGACATCAGCAAACTAGTATTTTACTACGCTTGTAATGAAAAGGGCCATAATACATTGAAACAACACAGAGTTCTCAGAAACGCCGGTTTGTGTGCCCTTTAACAAGCCTCCATTTAGATGGCCACGTAGCCCTAACAATTCACCCTACCACTCTATTTCAACAACAATCAAGACACCCTACTCCTGAGATGTGAAGGCACAAAAAGCAAGGGTAGGGCAGGGCTAAGTGTTTGGAGCAAGGGGTGTATTGGGAAGAAACTCCACAGTGACTTGCTTGTGTCTGACTCCATACTGACTAACAAAACAGCCTGTAATTCTTTCCTAAATATAAAACAAGCTGCTGGATAAGCAAGCCTACAACCTCCATCCTCAATTTAATTTACACAGCTATAATTCACTTTACTGGTGTGACAAAGGTGTTTTTTCAAAGTGGTCTCTCTTTTTTCATCAAATATATAGTACTATTCTTATCCTGTCCTCACCTGTCGGTATAGGAAGCTATACAACTATAAATTGTTTGATCTGAATTATAAAAAAAAATGGTCTGAACAATACATTATCAGAAAAATCCTGCCTTGTGATCTCACTCTATTTAAAACCAAAGCCCATTACTAGACAGTAAAACGTTTTATAAGCTCAACACCCTCATAATTATTGCTAAGAAAAGTGGATAGCTAAATTTGGCTTCTATATCTTCCCATGCATTTTTCTCCAATCACGCAATGACTTTATGGAACAGTTCAAACTAGCCCGTAAGTAGAATAGAAAGCTGTGACAGGCACTTTTACTGTGTTCTTCAGGCCCTCTCCCAGCTTGTAATGCATCATCTGAGCTAACCTCCATCTTATTGTGTTTGAGTTTCGAGATGGATGGCGAATGCAGCTAAGGATCCAGGAATGATAACATATGGTTCTGTCTTTTTGCTATCGTGTAACTCAAACAGACAAAACACCAGTGAACAGTGGACCTGAGCCATAGATCCTTCATCCCTGGCAAGTTTGTTTCAAAAACTCTTTTTTGCCAAGTGACAAACTGCGTGGCTGGCAACAACTAAAGCATTCAGAGACCGTATGAATAGGGGTCTGTCTCAGGAGAGGCTTGTTGAAATGGGGCCTTTGGCTTTTATCCCTCTGGAGAGGCAGACTGATCTTGCATAGGTTTTGTGCTGGCAGTGCACTTCAAATGGACTGTTGAAAGGCAAGGCGTTTATTTGTGCTGCGTTATAAACTGTGTCCTTTTCCCAGATATAGCATCTTTGGGTGTTCCCCCCCAAGCACTACCAGACCATTCATTCTACTCTTTACTGCTGCTGTTCTTACTTTCACCTGTAATGATACCCCTGACTCTCCCACTTGTCTGATATACCACTTTGTTGATACTTTCCCTGTGTCTCTTAATTGTAGTATTGTAGAAGTACTTCTGCTCATTAGAGGTGGTTGGTTTCCCCTGACTTAATCCCAGGACCCGTTGGGACCTGTGAGGACCCTAGAGAGAGGGGATGACATGCAGCAAAGGGCCTCGAACCCTGGGTCGCTGCAGCAAGGACATAGCCTCTGCACATGGGGCGCACACTCTACCAACTGAGCTACTACCAACTGCCCTCTTCATTCTGATCACATCTCTGTATTCAGGGTAGACAGGCATGCTGCAACGGTGGTAATAGCTGCATGACAGGGTAACACAAAAAGCCTCAGAGGAGTGGAGTTGAGGAGAAAGGCAACAGTCTTCCTTCTCTGATATACACATATCATCATCATCATCCTCTGGTGGTAAATATTCCATGTGGACTTCATGTGACCCCCTCAGAGCTGTTCCTGTGAGTACTGGGATGCTGGCCCCCCTCTTATCCTACTCCTAGTCCTCCTGCATCGTGCAGCAGCCTCTCAGAGCAGTGTGCTGTATTTTTTCCCCCTTCATTTGTACAAACCAGGAAACTATCTACCATCAGCATTCAGGAAGTGTGGGGGTAAACAAACGACAGGAGTCAGCGGGGGAAACTCAAATGACCCAGCCATGTCCTAGCAACCATGAAGAGCAGGTTATTTTTGGTGGTTTCTGTATCCATGTGCATTGTGATTGAAAGAAGGGCTTGTTTATATTTGTTTGTGCCATTTGTGCACACGCGATTACAAGGGTTGATAAAATGAAGCAGCTTCCTTTCATTTTACGCATCATCACTGGCTGTGCCATATGGTCGATGATTCAAGGTATTTCCAGTCCTGCCAATGACGTGTAATTTTGAGTGTATTCACTCCCGTGCATGCAGTTCTTTGCGACTGTGGTTGTGTAGCTCTCTTCTCACTCCCTTCACAATATGCTGTTGGTAGTGGCTGATGCTACCAGTTTTCCAGTTACTTAGTGTGTGTAGTAGTAGTTAGGCAGTGCTGCATACGTGTATTTGTGCATATGTGTGTACATCCTGTCAGCAATGGAGTGATGGAGAGATAACCCATAAGTCATTACTGTGTGTGCCAAACCCTGTGTCTGTTTGAGCCACACAGAAATTAGCCTACACTAAAGCTACTGGAGACTGATACAGTACAATTATCTCAGTCTCTCTCTTTGGATTTCTATCTCCCTCAATTCAATTCAGTAACATTTCAATGAGCTTTGTTGGCATTAAAAGACCAAGACCATGTAAAGCAAATATCAACAGTAATATTAATAACCAAGTCAGTTAAGGCCGGGACTCAAACCCGGGGCTGCTGCAGCGAGGACAAAGCCTCTGCACATGAGACACCTGCTCTACCCACTGAGCTAAACTCCACCCCGAGTTTGTCCCTTTCTGAGTGTGTTCCTTTCTGAGCGTGTTTCAAATTATTGATATTTGTGGAGAATTTTGGGAAAGAATAATGCTCTTATTTCTGTAGATTTGTGGCAATGTTATTTAAAACAGTTTTCTGTGTGCACTGTGCACATTTTTTCCTCCCTGGGCAGCTAGGTCATTCTTTGAGATAAGTCTCTATGGCCAGGCTTTGTCCACTGAGCCTGTACCTCTCTTTCTCTATCTGAACAGCTTCATGCAGCTTTACACTCTGCAAATTTTTTCTTTAAGTCCAGTCTCCCTCAGTCACACAATTCAACCCCACCTCCACCTCTTTACCCCAACCTTCACATTGTGCAGCAGCTGCAGGGATTAGCTGTGCCATGTAGCGTGAGGACCCTAAAAGATGTTGTGATGATCAAAGAGAGAGAGAAAGAGGTGAATTGGGTTGGGGGTTAGCAAGGTGGCAGGGATTCTACCGGACTATAACCAAGTCCTTGACCACATCTACTGCGAGTGATTCTAGAAGTGAGGTTTGGATTAGTTGTATTAGGCAGACAGACTAGACTCTTGGTGCAGACCTTAATGCCACTGTATCAACCCATACGCCTGTCCCTGTCAACCCCACCCCCACCCCATCATGCTGCACTGAAAAAAATGAAATCCCTTAAACGCGCGATTAACTCGGGCTATTTCAACAGTACAGAGATCAGCTTTAATAAGGCAGGAATATGGATCGGATTTATTTAGTTATTATATGACTAAAATACTTATGGAGTAATGACTCAGAACTCTGTGAGAATGAAATTACATTTTCTGTAACTTTACCATAAGTTGACATTATTTAATATTGTTGATACAGTTATAATTAATGAACAGTTAATTAACAGTTAACTAATGTGTAATTATTTACTTATGGTGGTCATGTTAACTAACCTATACATTTATATATAATATTTACATTTATCCATACATATTTAATAGTGTATAAACTTCCTATTTTCATTAGTTAATACAGAAATAAGCATTGAGTAACTGTTAAAGAATGTCTATTGGTAACATTTACCAAGGGTTTGCATATTAATTAAGATATTAACTAGAATGTGGTTGATACAAATTTTAATGTCAGCAAGTTCACAACTAAGTAATTTTATTCAGAGAAAACTGTTTTTTAAATGTTTATTTAAGGGTAATGATTGTCCACTTTCTTTTCCATCCTAATGATTTATGTCATTAATTTAATGTAAACATTCCTCAACTTGAGGCCTCACCAGTAAATCATTGTGTTTGTTATATTGTGTATTGACATATTTAACCATACTTGATAAATTCACAAGCATACTGAATAACCATTATTTAAACATATCATACAGTTTATTTGATCCTTTAATTTAACCCTTGATAAATATTGATCAGAAATGCGTGTTAATAATGACTTAATCCTTATTTTTATGTGAATTGATTGTCAGTAATTGTTTATCAGTGTATTAACTAATGTTAATTAATGTACCCTTACTTGCCGAAACATCAATATGGTATTATCATTATCGTAAGCATGTTTATTAACTATTGAATAATGGTTAAATGAATACCGTAGTTAATATGAACACATTTTTAAATGTAATACTAAATACTTATTACACTTAAACAACGCTTATTATTGCATTACGTAATATTAATTAATGTACCCTTATTGTAAATAGCCCAGATTTGTTAAGGCAAAATACTTGCCTAAAAAAACAATATGGTATCGCCATTATTGTAAAAGGTCTGTGACAACATGATATACTGATTTTTGTAGCTTAAAGTTCAAAGATTAAAGCAGGATGATATTTGATATCTTCTTTCTTATCTGGATCAGTTTTCTTTAAAAATAACTAATTTTCAAGAACTCTGTTTAATCTGTTTCTAAAATCACCTTGCCTCCTTCCCTCTCTCACTCGTTCCCTTTGATCTAAACAATTTGTGCTGCACCCTCATTCGCTGCCAGGTTGCCTTGATGACGGGTTGCAGTATATAAACGAGGTGTTGTTTGGGGAACGCAGCGCATCAAGCCAGGAATTCTTGTGCATTCTTATCTCTTGGCTCGTGGATTGTGCTCCCATGGTCCTTGGTAGGGAGCAGGAGCCGCATAAGCAGTATTTGTCCTGACAATGCTACTTTCTTTGGGAAGTATTGGAAAGGAAATTAAAAGTAAGCAAAGGATTAATGGTTTGTAGAAAACACAAAAAAGGAACAGTGATGATATGGATAAACTGAAATGGGATTCAAGAATTTTCAATTCATCAACTGCAAAAATCAATGGTCTGGTAATGTTGTCTTGCACTCTCAATATACATGCATACTGTACATTGTTGTAGAGCACACATGAATGAATGCACTGTCACACACCCTTACCTTGCCCTTCCTGACATTCTATCCAAGTGCTTGCGGAAGAGGAATCGGATCTGCTGATCAGAGGCCTGCAGTTTTGGCCAGTAAAACAGAATGAAGGGAAGAAGCCATGCTGTGATTCATTTGTGCATTGCATACATTTGAACTCACACATGTAGACACAAGCTTGGAGCACAGCTGATACAGTATTAAATCAGACGCTGATCACAAATCTGTCTCAGGCTTTTGGCTACTGGCCAGTGGTGTGCGGTTCATTTCCAAGATCTCTTCCTTTTTTCATTAAAATCCACTTTTTCTTAAAAACTTTAAATGTAATGGTATGTCATTTGCCATTACTTTTACTGTAGTGTATTTATAGCTGAGCTGTGTTATTCAGGTTTGGATGGAAAGATGCAGACTGCTCCCCAGCTTGGCTTGGCTTCCTTTTTTCACTGTTGCTCTAGTAAAACTAAAACACTAGACCAAATCTGAGGAAGCCATTTTGGCTCCCCTAAGGAACAGTGCCACTCAACTAGGAGGCTGTTGACAGTGGGAGAGCATGATAGTGCTGAAGGAACCCTTTTCCTCGTTTATTGATCGGTTTCCTTCTTCCATTCATCTCAGTCTCAAAGATCAATGCTCATGATTATTGAAATGACTGCTGTGCGAAGTTGTGAAGCTAGGTCACTGAGGATAAACGCGATATCACGCCCTCCATCTAAGAGGGCAGCCACGTTAACAGTCTGTAAAAACCACGGCACAGACTGTAGTGGTCATAATAATGACAACAATAATGCCAGTTCTCACTACACCACTCATTGTTCTGCAAAGGAAACTAAGATGCAGGGAGAGGAAAAGCTGCGGGGGAAAAAAATGCTGACACACTTTTTTTTTTCCAGTGTGCAATGGGACAACAGTTCGAGGCCCAACCTGACCATTTAACTTAGATAGCATCTAATGGGAACAATATGGGTTGATTGTACACTGCAGAGCAGATGTGATTAACTCAGAATTGTACTACAGGGGTCAAGGCTTTTGTTCAGAGCAGGTTTTCATCCTGTAGGGGCCAGCGACTGGGACAAATGCTCATTGTGAGCAACTTTTCTACACTTTACAACCCACAGATGTATTTCTGCAATGTTGTGCATTTTTGAAGCATGGATAAGGAAACATCTGCACTAAATTTAAATTGATACACTATAAATGTAAATGAAACCTATAGTTGTCACAGAGAGGGGTGAGATGCAGCGAGGGGATGTGCACATTTTTGAATTGTCCCACCTCAGAGACCTTCATGGTATTGTTCTCAGTTGTTTCTATGTATAAAGTGAAGGAGTTGCCTAAAAACTTTTTTTTAAAAATAGTGCTTGGAAGAAAAATTCAAATCTGCCCTCTTTACTCCACTCCAAGATCTCTTCCTTTTTCATTAGAATCCACTTCTTCTTAAAGTCAGTGTTTAAAGTAACATTTTCTCCTTACTTTTGAGTGTGACCTTTCAGAAGCTTTATAATCGTTAGATGTAGTCAAACAGCAGGTTGTACACACTGACAATTCACTGCGTGAAGTGGGCATGTATGTTTGATTGTTCAAAACTCCCAACAGTGAAAAGAACAGGGGTAAGGGGGTTTCTAGACACCGCTTGACAATCCAACAAGCACTTATTTGTAGGCATCGTGAACCCATTCGTTTTTCAAAGGGCAGCTAGGGTCAGCTTTAGACAAGAATGTAATCAACTGAATGTCCTCATCAGTGAAGGAATACAAACTGGTGTATGTGTTTGTTAGAGCAAAGTGGTCAGATTCCAGCTGCATTGCAGTAATGTGTATTGTGGCAGTGTGTTTGTGTACACTTTTAGCAGCAGAGAAAGAACAAGCATGCAGGGCTTACCTGTCAGTGTGTGCAATTGAGAGGCCAGATGGATTTCAGTGGCACGTGGTGCTGGGCGTGTGTCTACCGCTCCAGGAGGCTGCCCTGTGCTCAGCTGGCTTTAATCAACAGCATCATTTACTCTTCTTGCGGGTAATCGGTGCACAATGGGCCCCCTCAGCAAGGCTCCCCTCCACCTCTGCTCCCCCTACACCCCTCCTCACAGCATGGTGCTCTATGTATTTACATTGTCTCTCTTGTACACACAACCGATACTGTATGTGTTCTCCTCCACTCTGTTCATTCAAATTAGAGAAACATGTCACCCTGACACATATTGGCACAATGGATGTGGTATCCTGACTCTTGCTAAATCTACTAATGCAGATACTCTATCTAGAACCTAGATGAGTAAATAGCATGAATTAGTATAATATTGATATACACTACTAAAATGAGTTCGGGATATTGGGGTATGGGTGCATATATGCATGTGCATGGATATGCAATAAGTGTTAAATGAAATGTGTTTCATTATTTTTGGGGACCAAAAACAAAACACAAAATAAATTGGATATGTCAGAGAATAAACAATCAAGTGAAACACTAAAATATCCCAATATCCCTGACACATTTTGAGTACTGTGAATTTCAGCTGGACACTTTTTCTACATTAAATCCTTGGGCAAGAAAATGGCCTACAATGTTGCTGAGGCTGTAATTTATTGATGCTATTCACTAACTTGTCAGTAATCACTACTCACGTATCATCATTTTGAAAATATATTGTTGCACCTGAACCTATTTAATGGCCAGCATTATCCAGGCTCTGAGGGCAAATGGACTTGCATTTCTAGTCTGCTGACCGCTCAAAGCGCCTTGTCCACACACACATTCCAGTGTTTCCCACAGAATCAGATTTCAATTGTGGTGGTCTCTGTCCAGCTGGGTTGCCAAAGAGCATTTGCACTCTTGACTTCCGCCAACCGAGTCGGCTAACTTCCGGTTTAGCATCGAGCTAACTTGGATGGTGATAAAATGTAATCGGGCGGCTCTTTTAGACTCTCTAAAATGTTATTGGACCAAATTGGTCAAATTCCGACAGTAAAACGAGTCATTTCGCAGGGGGTTGTGAGGCTTTTATTACCATTTAACAGACGCGTCTTACACCGTGCTTTTGGGAAAAAAGACCCCTGTGCATCACATGACGATGTAGTTACATGGCTTGGCCACGACAAAAACTGGCTTCAAGGCCTGGCGCTATTTGTTGGGTCCTGATCTCGAAGATGAAACCAACCGTCTTCATTGCAGACGAAGTTGCAGTCAGGCTAACTACATTAAATAGTCCTCCTCCTCTTCTTCGTTGGTTTTACTGGCGGACTTAAAATCACACCGCCATCCACTGTATCAAAGTACATAGCATGATGCTATTCACTGAGGGGTGCACTGTCTCGAGTGACCGAGAACGGGACGTGGAGCTCCAAAATTAGAAAGCCAATATGTGGCAGCCAATGTTGATATTGTGGCGGACCACCACAAATAAATTAATGTGTGGGAAACACTGCATTCACAGACTGATGGCAGAGGCTGCCATGCAAGGATTGCTCATCAGGAGCAATTTGGGGTTTAGTTTCTTGCTCAAGGACACTTCTACATGCATCTGGGGAGCCGGGGATTAGAATCAGCAGCCTTCTCATTACGGGAGGGCCCGCTCTACCTCCTGAGCTACAGCCGCCCCGAATAGGTCAGTTCAAGAAAAGTAACACTGACAAGCTCATAGGCTTTATGAATCGTTGAGCATGTTTTGACAAAAGGCAACTGATATAGCCAGCCAGCCAAACCCAAACTGCTTATAATAGACTTCTTACTGCTTCCGCTGCAAACCCTTGACCAACATTTGAATTGGTATTGCTTTGCTTAAAGGGCTACTTTGAACCACTCAGTCTCTTTTGGACCATCCTTTCAGGGTTATATCCAGTGACTCACTGTTTACTAGTACTTGCTTTTAAGTAAGGCAACATTTGCTTGTGATAGTTGGAAGTGTTGAATGTCACTCTTCACACAATGAGTGTATAGTGCATTTACATTACCCAACAAATGTCTCTGGTGAGCTTTCCAACCACTGAAGCTATGTTTTTTAACTGAGCTGATACACTCTACAGTAGTTAACAAAATGTATTTAAAATAGGCTACATTTAAAAAAAAAGATAATCCCCTGATGCATGGACGCACGGAGGTTTGGTCATTCCTGGTGGGCTGCCTGTACACAGATGGAAATGCTAGGCAATATTGGGGCAAAAGATATTAGCTGTCAAATGATTAGTCGAAAAGCCAAAATTACCCAAAACAGCTTTATTTGGGTTGAGTGCATGTAATTACGTCAGTTACAGCCCCATTTCGAACAAGCAAACTATGTGCACACAACTTAACTTTTTTAGTTTTAGCCAACAATTTGAGTGATAATTGTACTGTCCACTTTTGTTTTTTTTAACCAAATAAAATGGCTAAAATGGCTAACCTGGGTGTTTGTAAAAGCCTGTCTGATTATCTGACTATTTGTATTTCTTACCGATGGGAAAGATGACTAAAACTACAAAAAATATGATCCAAGTTGTACCAAACTGGAAATTCCCCTAAGTAGTTGTTGAATGTTCTATCTGCAAGCAGTTATGCAGTGTAGCACAGTGGCAGACATGGAGGGTGGGTAGATTATTCTCTAGCTGTGATATTTCTTTGTGCACTGTGACATAGATGGGAAGGATGTGACAAATTAAGGTCGGCTCTTATCAGTTTAGCTTTTGTTGTCTCCACTTGGTTTGTGTAAATACTGTGTATGTGTGATAGCTTCCTGCAGACAGGGCTGAGTGCTACTTATCAGCCGAAGCAGAGGTTTGGTCCCTGAAACTATTTGTTAGGAGGACCCTTAACCACAGTTTGTTCCTTTCAAAAACTAAAGGAATGTGTTGACCCAACGGACAACGGCATTATCCATGTGACGTATCAAATAAAGTCACTGAAGAAACTGCCTAGCAACTTTTAGGGAGCCCCCTCTCAGCTGGGGGACAGGATGTGGCAAAGGGCCCTGTAACTAATGGGGATAGTAAATCAGTATAATAACATGTCTGACCCTTCCCAGAATATAAAAGGCAGCTGGACAGACAAACTCTCTGTGTGGTTGGATGGAACATGAGGCACGTGTGCTCGATGTCAAGCGAGTTGAAGGTGAACTGTTCTTTGGCCTGGCTAGGTTGCTACAGAGATGCAGTATATTGCATGGTTGTAGATTAAACCATTTTAGATTTAGTGCATTTCTGGGTGGACACTGTTTTCTAAACCTCATGGATATATTATTCGTAAAGTTCCTGTTTTCCCCTTCTCTGTTAAAAATGGTAGGCTTTTCCTTCATCAGTAAGAGTTGATAATCATTTGATTTGTGTTGGAATGCATAGCGACACAGACAGCCATGACCTGCTTAAAAGATAAACAGGAAGTGTTTGTTATTATTCTGTAATCTCTGGAGAGCTCAGCCCCTAAAATGGATTCAGAGCAATACAGTGGAGTGCAACACCCAGCTAGGTCATCATTCATAGCGATTCATCTACTAACAGAAAGAGAAATAGGGGGATTGAGAAAAAATAAGCAAAAAATGGCACCCTGTCATTTATTTTCAGCACTGTTGCTAAGAGTAAACTGTGGGTTCAGCTGGGATGCTTGGACCCATTATGGTCAAGCCAGACCAAAGAGTTTGTGAATCAGATTGGTGGGCTATTTTTATGAAATCCACTTCCTCTGGTTTGTGATAAAATCTTTTGAGAGAGGTTTTTTTTTGTCAGAGTGGCCTTAAAGGTTTTCTTGCTCTTGCTATCTCAGCATTATGCTAATTCGTAATAACAAATGCATTTTGTTTACTTTGCCCATTTCTGTACATTATGACACTAGCTAATCATTGTCGTTTACTCAGCTTGTCATTAGCTAACTTAAATTTGCCTTGCATGTTTTTTGTTTATTTGATGCTGTAATCTGTTATTTCGGCTGAGGTGAGCAACAAACATATGCCCCAATCACTGGTGCCCCCACCCTAAGGTAACATGACCTTGGATGTCCAGACAGCACCGTCTGCGTCCAATGGTGCCACAGTGTTTAAAGTGTTTCCCACCCATGACAAGAGGTCAAAGGTCAAGACAAAGGGCATAAGTTCATGGACGCACCTGTTCACAGGGGGCCTTCTTTAGCAGAACAGATGACTCCCAGATGTTCTTATGAAGATATAATGTCAGCCATGACCATGCGTGTGTGGTTTGACATTAGGGCAATGCACTGTTTAGAATTGGACTAAACTTTCTATCACACTTGCCAGACATGCTCCACCATACATGGACATAGGGAATAAAAGCCTTGATTTACATTATTTTGAATGGATTTTAAGAAGGGACATTCTTACACCTGGAAAAGCTCAGATGGAGAACTTAGTCTTGGGTTCAGTCCGTGGTCAGCAAAGAAGGAGGTCATTCTGAAAAGTCTCTTCTGAAATGATCAGTACTTTTGAACATTTTCTTTTGACTAGCGGGATAAGAAGCAGCAATAAATTGTAATGTCAGCCATACAACTGAAGTTGCACTCTGCAGAGGGAAGCCCCATGTTGCCAATATAATAGCGACTGGAATATATAAACCTTGCTTTTGAATGGAAGCATCTGGAAAAAGAGCAATGCCCTTTCCTTTCGGTTTTACCATCAGTCTTTTTTCCCATCAGTATTCTCTGTCTCCAGTCTCCCTTTTACAATTCACACACCTGGATTCATCGTGGTAAAAAAAAAAAAGAATTATGAAAAGTGACGTTTTAGAGTATGGTTTTCATGTGGGCTCTTTGTACTTTGCATCACCTATTTCTAAAACTTTAAGGTTATGATGGAAAAATTGTACATTGGTGCGTTTCAGAATGGCTGCACTCTGAGATTAAATTATTCTGACATTAGTCAAAGTCTAATAATGATGGCCTTCATGCCCAAAGATCAAGGCATTACATCACTGGTTAACATGATGAAGCTGTCATGAGTCAGTCAGCGGAAAGCAGGACCATTGTCCAAACATGACAGCATTTAGTTGGCACATATCCAGGCAGACAGCAGAGGTACTGTGGGAGCAGGCAGTTGGGTGACCTCTGACCCTGCCCAGTCTGCCTCCAGGACAAAAGAGCCATTCAGATGCCCAGTACTTCTGTAAAACACCCAAAAAGCAGTCAACTCACAGTTCAAATGACTGTTAATCCTGCTGAAATACCTGTTGAAATACCTTTGTAATTAGTACAAGCAGATGGAGGAAGATGGATAACACATTTGTGTTGGAAGAGAAGGAAATGTGAAAGGTACTCTTCACCCCAAAATCCCAAATATTTTTTTTCCTTTTACCTATGGTGTTATTTATCCATCTAGACAGTTTCAATAGAGATGTCTACTAATGGAGCTAGATGACACTCTAGCAGCTTGTGGTGCTCAAAGTGCCATTACATGGCAACATTAATGGCTTTCACCCCTGTTGAACTGTAACATAAACTTGCTTAGTTAGCGAGCCTCTGGTCGATGAGTAGATGCATGGATCCGTCCTTTCTCCTACATGAAACTGCTCACATCAAAGTATGTGGATTACCTTGAGCAACTGGGTCATGATTTGCTTTGTTTTTTTTTGGCTCCTTGAGCAGCACAAGCCATGTGCCATCTAGTTCCATTATATTTGAGAGAATGCAGACATCTCTATGGTTGATATCTCCGGACGTCTGCATCTGGCACCAAAACAATCTAGATGGATAAATAGCATGACAGGTAAGAGGAAAAATGTGCATTTTTGAATTTGGGATGAACTGCCCCTTTAAGGTAGGAGAGCATCCTAGCAGTAGATAGTTAGCATTTATACAGGAGGGGTGTAAATAATACAAACAGGAAAGAATGTAACCATAAGAATGCAGTAACTACAATTAGATTTATGGTTTATGGCTTTACTGTCATTAGGCTACTATTCTGCAGAGGCTCTTGAAAGATGGATAGTATAGTGTTCCCCCACTGTCATGATTTATAGTTAACATACAATTACACCATGTATAAAAATGTGCCCTCATGTTTACGCTGTCAAGAGTTCAGCCTTTGTGCCGTGCCGGTATTTTTCTCACTGGCAATTTATCTCCGTGCGGGCATAAAAGAAATGGTTGTGTGCAAAGTGCTGTCACAAGGAATTCCTCGCCGAAACAAAACAAACTTAAATGAGAGCTGCCTGGCCAAAAGAAACCCTAAATAATACATTAACGAACAACATGTCGTAAAACATGACTGTTTGCCATGTTTGCTCTGGAAGCTGCCTGTTTGGAGGACTCTTGCTACTTCTCCTCAGTGACAAACCCCACGGAAATACTGCTTCAGATGCCAATATCTGCAGTTTTAAATGCTTCTTAAATGCTTCTTAACAGCCTCTCCTCCAGCTGTTTCTTCGCCTGTTATCAAGTTTGACTGCTCCTGGATATGAGAGTTCTGAAGGAGAAAGACTGGTTTATGAGCCTGGAGAGACCACCTTGGATGACCCACTTCTTCTTTTCCAATATTCCATTCACCTTTTGTCCAATTCTCCACCAAGTGCTAAGTTTATTTTTACTGCCCCCCTCACTACATTTAGCTCTTGTTTTATCCAGCCAGACACTCTGACTATTCCTGCACGGTTGTAATTTTTGTTTGTGAAAGATCACTGCCTGGAATGCTCAGTGAAGTATTTCATCTGCTTCCTCAGTGAGGTCAGGAGGGTTTACACTGCAGCTCAGGAAGCTTCACTCAGCAGACTGACAAGTGACTGGCAGGTTGTCTGGAGCTACTTGTCATTTCACTACACACAGATCTGCAAAGAGGAAAGCACCCTACCTGAAGTGTCAGTCTCGCTAGACATACTCCTTAGATAGTTTATCAGTCATGACATTTGCCGTCCAGTGTGATTTACTGTGGGTAAACACAAACTTCACTGGTGTTTAAAGGTATAAACCCACAGGGGCAGTGCAAGAATGCTGAAGAAAAATGTGAAGATGCCACAATCTGCCGTCATCTCCCAGATGAAAGTGTGTAACCGTAGGTGTTGTGCTGCTGGGGTGAACCAGAGCACCACTCCACCACTTCTTTGCCCCAAATGAGGAAATAAAAGTTCCCAGTTTGCGTCATCCAGTTGAATAATAAATATTAAAATGATGAATTGCTAAAATTACTTAATTGTACACCATGTTTTGATATAATGTTGGCATCTGAACAGTTCTTCATGCGCAAGTTGTTACATTATGTATATGTAATGGCCTGGGCACATGCAGTTTCCTCCTGTAATTCACTCTTTGTGCGAGGGCCGAGGGACTGCATTTCACTCGACCTATACACTCAATACACAAATAACTAAGAGTTACAGCATCAGCAACTGTGTTTAGGACCAGAGCCAAACTATTAACCTATTCATTTAAAACGTGACATGGCATGACGAGTCCAGGCTTTGCACACAGAGCTAATTACAAGCTTCTGATTTGACTTTTTCAGTGGCAAAAATATTGAAAGTGGGACAATCATTATGACAGATGTAACTTTGCACAGCAACAGCTTTGAATAAACATTCAGCCTACCTGCTGTAGTCACCCTGTCTGTCACCCACTCCAAAGGTATCACAGTGCGCACATTCGTTATTGTACATTCACAAAGGGCGAAGAATGGGAGGTTTCTATCCGTTTTCTATCTGTTTGCTGCATAGTACGTATGAGGTGTGAAGAGCCAGTTTTTTAAAGTCAACTGAAAACTCAAACATGCAGGGGCAAAATCAGCCTTGATGGGGACAATTACATGACATTTACTCGAGAGCAATTCCTGAAGGGGACACCAAAAATAGTGCTGAAAGAAAAATGTGTCACCCTGCCAGCTAAGAATAACTACATTGCTGATAGTTGTGTTTACACTGATGTACTGGGGGGAGATAATATTTTTTCCCAGGATGGGGAATCGTGCCCCCCATAACTTACATTTTTGATGATCTTGTATGAATCTTGTCTAAATAATCATTAATATCTCTGAGGGAATCTGTCAACTGACTTTGATAGCCGTCACGTCGTGGTGCCCCTTGTGCCCAGGAGGCTATCCTCCAGGATGAAGAAAACGGTTCATGTGGAATACCTCCTGTCATTTATTAAGATGATAAAAGAAATGTTGTTTATTTCACAAATTAGTGTCAACTTGAGTTTTTCCAACACATGATTGCGTTTGCTGTAATGTTACTGTACGACACTTAAGAAGTTGTGGGACAGTTTTTTTTTCCCTCCGGCGAGAATGATTATCTTGATTCTGTGTTTATCACTGCTTGCTTAAGTGTGGTCACCTACCTGATGCTTGTTGTTTTAATCGTTGAACTGACATATTAAGGTAGGGGCAAAGTTCCTCGTTCATATGCTTTATTAATTCAGTAATCGCAAATCTGTTCTAAATGTACCTTAAATGGATATTTTTCAAGTTTTAAATACTCTTATCAACATGGGACTGGACAAATATGCTTGCTTTATGCAAATGTATGTTTATTTTTATCACAACAATCCAATCCATGTAAATATACATACATACTATGGACCAATAACAGATGGTGATTATTGTGTGCATTTGGGCCCTGCTGTACAAACTAACTAGACCACAGAACCCCTTTTGGTAGTATTTTGTCTGAGGGTCCTCCATCTGATAAGAATTGTGCTTGATGTTCCTTTGTCAGCAGTATTATGTGGATGGGACTTGATCTGGTGAGCTTGAATTATGGTTTATGGGTGATTTCAAAGTTAGAATGATAAAGGCCTACAAGTTTGATATTAGATTAGACTTGAATTAAAGAGGACTGTTGGGCCTTGGTGTCCATATGTGCTCTCCTGAGTACCATTCTGGTTACAGAAAGTGTTTGAAACCCATGACCAAGATAATCATACATTCTGTCATTAGGAAATTTACAAATGGAATTAAAGTCTTTCATTAATGTTAAATAATTCCCCTTTTTAATGGGGACCCACTGTACATAGACCCCAATGTGTGAACCACTTGGCTAGGCAACTAAGTCTTTTATTTTTTATTGAAGCAGAGAATTAATATACAAAGCTGTTGTTTAAAATTCAGTTGTACTTTCTTTGCATTTAGTAAATGTCCAAAACATATTCACAGTGTTGCATCAAATAGGCTAATGCATCATGCACAATCACACAAAAGATGGGGAAAAGTCCTAAAATAACTGTCTTTTGATACCCAGGAGTTGAATTATTACCCTTTAGGTTACTAAGTTGCTGACCAAAATCTGGTCAGCAACCCTTTAGCTATATGCACGTGGTGTAAGCAAGTCTTAAGTCAATAGTCAAGCATTGATCCAAAATCACCACCTGACGAGCCGTCAGCTTGCCCCACCTGTGTAGCAGACGAGTAGTCTTGATGAAGATAAGATCACTCAATATGCAATCAATTCCCCTTTGACCCTTGTCTGCAAAGCAGTGTACAATAAAGCTACAAATGTGTGACATCTAGAATTGTCAGAGGATTTGTATTGATCAGTCATTCTTGGGTAAATGATATCTTGCTGATTGATGTGTAGACATTTTTCAGGTAAACTGAAAACATAGTGTTTGGAATTTAAAACTAGTTAATTGGCTCAAATACTTTGTTGTTAATATGGTTACTTGAAATTATTCTTGTTGTTTTTTTACTTTCCTGAATATCTCAGCTGATAATGGCTGTGTGGAGTCAGGGGTGTTGTCCATGACCTGTGACATTTTTCACACAAATGTTTGTACTTGCTGACCCCTCGTATTATCAAGTTACATGCTCAAACTTTCATGTCACAGAACTGTCTGTGGTGTGGGCCTCCACCTGATCTCATACATTGCTTTTGGCTGAGCTCATGGTGTGAGCTTGACAAGCTCAACAAGAATTAAGCATGTCGTCATACCTTCTTCTCAATGAACACTGATTGGACCTCAGGGAACGCCTTTTCCTGTGTCTGTCACAGGGGTAATTCCTATTGGAGAATCCCATATTTGGTTTACTCTTTGTGTGTGCATGTGCTTATGTGGGTCTGTGTGCTTTTATGCATGTGTTGGCAATGCGAAGACACTACAGGAAAAAGGGGTTTCCTTTGGCCGTTGTGAGTGATATACCCCCATCCACAGCTTTGTTGTTTGTCTGCTCAGTTAGCGAATGCATTGGGTGGAGTTGGGATTCTGGGCAGGGGTGGTAAGCATAGGCTACCATCGGTCATTTCCTTTAATCTTGCCAACTCTCTTGCATAAAAAAATGCATTTATATTAAAAGAAAATCCATCCCCTTCTCGATGACATCCATACAGATGCTGTCATAAACTGGAGCTGAAAGGAAGGGGGTGCGTGTGATCTTAAGACAGAGTGAGAGAGGGAGAGAGCGCAAGAGAGGGAGGGGGGGGGAGAGCTGGGACAATGTCAACAGCTCAGCTCCCGGCACAGTCAGCTGAAATTCAGAAGCTCGCAGAGAGCAGCAGCTTTGACTGGGAAGCATTGTCACCCTCAGCAAAGACATGGAACTTGTCCACAAAATGCAAAAACCAAATGGCAAAAAGAGGCATCTAAAGCCATAGGCTACAGGATTGCTTAAAAATGTTCTTGTGCACATTACTTCGTTGGAGGGCACTTTAATTTCCATTCCAAGTGACGCAACACAGGGACAATCCATCTGTCAGGGCACCCTTTCTGAAGTGGGTAAGTAGCAGATACTTGATCTTGACAGTGATATGCTTAACCTTTCCCAGTCATTGTGAGTAGTAGCTGCACCATAGTGCCGTTCACCCATTTGGAGATTGCATACAAGACGGGCTACAGATGTTAAAGTGTAAACCTAGTTTGTCAATGCAGTGCGTTCTGCTGCTCAATCCAGACAGAAAAAAGACTACTGCAGCCAATAAAATAAACATGTCAGCAGGCTCTGCAGAAAGCTCAACAAGAAGAAAGCATGTGGGCAAAAAGGGCTACCAATCCCACTAAGATGATAAAGTTTACAGTACTTTTTTCTTTTACTGCTGTGGCTTTATAGGTCATAAATAGCAGCAAAAGCTGGGTTGTGCAATGTGCATCGTGTTGATATTTGGTGTTACAGTGGTATTGACATGTTACCCCCATGCATGCTCGTGCATTACATGAGCAAGGCTTTTGGCATATGTTGGTAGCTTTCAATTCAAGTTTTGACTAATGGACCTACCTCGAGTTTCATTGTCTTTGGAAAATGTTGCATGATTACAAAGGCAGATGGGGTTCAGCTTAATTGAGTGCTGGACAAGTAAGTCAGAAGAGATCTGACGTCTAGAACAAGTATAATTTGTTCCAAGGAAATGTCTGGCATGTGAGGAATTAAGGGAGGATGGGACAGTGTCATATATAATGGGTACAAGATTATTTTGGGATCCTAGACGTGGGCTGACCATCAACACAGTCATAAACAACACAGTCAACCCTTTGCTGTAAGTAGTGGCCTGGCAGCTCGAAATTCCATATATGCTGCATGTCTCCTCCCAGCAACAACTCAACACAATTTGAGACCAGCCTTATTTTGCTGGGGATGTTGCTTTTTTTTATAAACAGTCCCTGTACTATTACCTCAAGGAAAGCCAATAATCCATAGTAGCTCATAACAACATAAACACACTGTCCTAATCTTCAAGGTTTCTTCCTTTGAAAACATGTTAAAGCCTGCTTACCCGTTGAAGCATTGCCTATCTCAGTTTTATCCTAGGGCCCTGACACACCAATGTCGGGATCAATGGTGAATGTCTGTGGCCCAAGTTTTTGTGGTGTGCATTTTGGATGATTGAGCATGTAGAATCAGCAGTGCAGCCAGTTGCACCAGAAAACAAACAAAAGTTTGTTTGCTGCAGTATCCATGATTTCACCCATTTAGTGCAGTTATACAGTCAGCGTGAGTTGACACAATAGTCAGCCTTCGGTGTGTCTGGGCCCTTTAGCTGTGTCAAAAGAACAGTGATGAAGGTTCATGCACCAGGGTTCCAAATTTCCACCTGTGAAATTAGTTTAGGATGCCTACATTGGGTTTGTCCAAGGTCCAATGGCTTTTGGATGGACAACATTCCATACCTCAGGGTTTGTGAACATTTAACTAGAGGCACAGGAGAAAAAAACAATATGAAAATGCGCAAGACAAACATTATTTTTGCAGCATTCAAAGTAATTTGTTCATTTACGTGGCTTGGGTTTGAAGGTTGATGAACCAGAGGTCATGGGGCCATGTGTGTTTTCTTTGATGTCTTTTTGCATTGTGAACAAGATAGTATCCATTTCCACCACATTAGAGGCTTACGCTCCAGACTCATGTGCATGGGGGGCAAGCAGAGTGATATAACTAAAAGATTCAGTGTGTTGGGAGGGCTTTAAAAAGGTGAGGACTCACATGAAGCGTACCCACACCCTCTGCTACCATCAGCGCTCCCAGGGCTTTTCATATTTTATTGACCATTACGGATGCATGAAGTGCTCTCTCAGGATTAGTGGGAGTACGAGGTAGAGTTAGTGAGTGACGGTCGGCCTTTTATAGCTTCAGCCCTACTGACTGGCAGCTCAACAGGCCTTAGAATAAGGACAAAGAAAAAGATTAAGTCTTTAAAGCTGCTTAAATTCAACTCTCTGATCTTTCTGATAGGATTATTATCACATTTTATTTACAGCAGCACAGTTATGAACAAAACTCAGGGAGAATTTAAGAAGAAGACTGCTGTTCATCTCCTTTGCTGGAAGTCCCCACACTGACAATGTGTCAGATGGCACAATTGTGTTTGTGCCAGTGACACACTTTCTGGGGCTTATGATGTGTAAGCATATCTCCTCTTTACAGTCCCTCAATTCAGTGGAGTGTTACTGCAGGCTATTTAAAAAAAATGCTAGTCACTTCAGAGGGCTGTTCCTATCTGCATTGCTATAACTGTCCCTGAGGAGCATTCCAGACATGACCCAGAAGTCCTCTGTCCTCCATACTGCAGCTGTTGACCTCTCACCCAGCCAAGATTAATAGCTTAACAATGAACTATATGGAGCGCCTAGGTCCGCCCACTGATGGCGATTGACATATTCAGACTTTGGCACAAATGATGACCTGTCTGTTAGAACTGCTTAGCTAAACAGTGAGTTGTTAGCATGTATGGAAACAAATTGGTGGATAGGGGTGATTTTGTTTTTTTGTGACCCTTTCACTGTCCAGAAGAGCAGGATTTTCTCAAGCATCTGTATATTTTAAAAGAGCACTGTACTGATGGCCAAGGCTCATTCCCTCAAAGAGACTGGGGTGTTTGAACAACACAGGGTCTCTGGAAAGTCCAGCTTCTTTTCCCTCTTGATAGTCTTGGTAACCAGCTCTGAGGTTCCACTGGTGCCAGTTTTTTCTAAAAATGTAAATATACAATAACATATCTTTAGTGAGACCGAGAGCTCATGACTCTGGCGTTCCTCCCACATGAAATAAGAAAATGATTTGACCCGGCAGGGTAGCGCTTTGGGGTCTGAGGGAAAGGGATGCCGAGTATTAGATTTCATTCCAAGCCCTGTTAATATGTGGGAATGTTGGGCCCGAGGAATGTGCCATGGCCGACTTTCTTCTCATTCCCAGTATTAATAGTGTAGTTATCCCAGTGATCCGGTCTATTTGGTGAGCGGATATGTGACTTGCAGAGATGTGCCCATTGGCCAGGAGAGAAATGGGTCTACAGTGGGTCTGTGCTCTGGGTCTGTTAGTCTCCCTCCTTTGATACAACTTTCTTCCTGAGCCAACATTAACATCTGTATTGTTACAGTCAACTGGTGGACTTCTTATTTGCAACATGTGGATGACTTTCTGAGTACTACGCAAACTGAATCCTTGAGAGAAAAGATGTCACGTGAGGTCGAACAAAATTGCATTAAAAAAAATTTAATTTGAAAAGGTATCTCATGAAAAGGTTTCCTGTCTGGTCTCCAAAATTTGTGATTGATTTGCAATAACTTCATCCAAATTGTTTGCTCCTGTTCGGGTTCTTATTTAAACTTTTGTTCATGCTACAACTTGTGTCTATGGTTTGTGGGCACCATAAAGGGGTTTAACATGTTTATAATAACTTGCTTCAAACTGCAACTGTGTATGGTTGGGTTCCCCCTTAGCTGCTGTATGGAGCTGCTACATTTTTAAAAACAACTGTGCTTTTTAAAAATCAATTAAAAAGCACAGTTGTAAAAACCCTCAGTACGTCATGTGATCTGCACCATTATGAATGTTCCTAACATTAGGATCTTTTTTTTTTTTTAATGAATCAAGATAAATGGAATTGGTATTAATGACATCCCTAGAGGATTGGAAATATCTTCTCTCCCCTCCTACTTTTCCAGTGGTTTAGTTGAGGCATTTCCTCTTCATGGGTGAGGTGGGTTACTGTGCCTCATGGCCCCGTTAAAACCAACATTGCTTATATGTTTGTTTTGAATGAAGCCAAAAGCCAAAAAGACCTCAGAGAATTCTCAAACATTTGCTGTGAAAGAGTTTGTGATGTGATATTGAAAGACTGCCACATATAGGTGGTGTAAATCTGGCTTCTCAATGTTATTTAAACAAAGTGGATTGATTGATAAGAATGATGCCATATCAGTTTGAACAGCTTGTCCAGAATTGCACATTTGTAGCAGTTGATTCCTCAGTGATTAAAAAGCATTCAACAACCATTGCCATTACTCTAATTGGGAGGATCTAGGCTTCATATACAGATCAGTAACCACTGTGTAAACCTGGGGCGACTACATGTAATTACTTGTCCTTCAATTGGCTGTCTGAAAAAAGCTGTTTCTAAATGTGATTTCATTTGATTTGGAGACAGTCTGGAAATATTTAAGAAACTGTATTAACCACATGCTATTAAAGTAATTAATAATAATTGCAGGGACTTTTTTCCCTCATGTTATGCACAGTACTATCTCTATATTGTATGACAGCCCCACAGAACCGACTCAGCCACACCTCCCTTAACATTGTTCTGCTGCTATTGTTAAAGATGTTACATTTTTTACGGTGACTAGTAATGTGAGGCGCTGTTCATGTGCTTGAAGTCCATTGTCATTTTGCTTTAGCAGTATCACTATGAGGTTTTCCAGTGAATGTTTTGCCACTGAGTCAGACAGTCTTGCCCCAGACTTTGTCCTGGCGACACTGTCTGAAGGCATGGTTCCAGATCCAACAGCTGAATAGATTTTCAGCTGTCTCATCCTTGCAGTTTCCCCTATCTGATTGCAGGGCAGAAAGGAAGCGATTGAGAGAGAACGTAAGCAAAGAAATGAGGGAGGTTAGGAGGACTGGTAGAGGGTAATGAAAAGGGTGGATTTCTGATCTTCTGATTCTGGGTTCTTTTCCTGGCAGATGCACGTAGGCATAAGAGCACAGACGGCCCTTATCAGTAGCTTCCTTAAATCCTTGGAGTGTCAATGAATTGAGCCAGAGCATGGTGCCCATCAATATGGTTCCAGTAACTGCTTATTACTCACACAAAACTTACAAGCAAACTAGGGTTGCAACGGTTTATGATTTTCCATGATGACTATCTCAGAAAATATTGTGGTTTCACAATATCTCAATGTTAAACAATTATTATTAGATTGTTTTTTCAGCTAAACAAGGGCTTTATTATAACTTTTGAAAGTCTTTTGTCCTCACAAACATGAAATCTGATATGAACTTGAAATATATGGCAAGTTGGACATCTCATTGGCCCACAACTTCTCCAGAGAGCTCAACAGTGATACTTGGCATCCCAGGAGCATCCACCTTAGGTCCATAGCCTCCTGTCTTCATCTTACGGACCAGTTGTTGTCTTGCCTTTTGATCCAAAGCCAATTGCTGCTTTTTTGCTGCATGACACAATGATTTTATTGCCCCCTATTCTTGGCTCAATTGCCAGTTCAACACACTTGGTCTTTTTTTCGCTCATAGGCTTCTTCTTAGGTACTTTCTCTGAGGGTCATGACCAGCCTTGCTTTGATGCATTCGAATTATTCCTTGTCTAAAAGAATCCTTTATTATTTTTTACCGATCAACAAGCCTCAGAATGCTTTGGAGACAAATCATGCTGTCATAGCTAAGAATAACTGTCCCCCTGAGGATCAGATGCACATGGGTTCCAAAGCAAGGGGAGGAACTTTTTGCCAAAAGAACTATCCCTGTCTGCAATAGCCTACCCTTCCAGGTCCCAACATAATTGTCTAAACCAAATCCTCTGGCCCATTGTCCAGATCCACATAAGAGAGCCACTTGGTGTACAGACACTCACGAAGCGCTGGCCTTGTGTATGCTTTCAGAATGAGAGCAGGAATGCATCTCATGCAAATGTGCCATGATATAATGGCAGTTCCTCTGCTGTCAGCACTGGTCATTTGTCAGATGAGACTCGCTACTAACCACACAGAGTCACACTGAAATAGATTGTCGATGTCACACATCAGGAATGTAAATCTCAATGTGAATGGTGGACTCAGGACTGCATGTTGCTAATGCACAGTTTATTTGTTAATGTTAACATCATTTTGATTGTGGATGGATTTAGGCCAGCTGTTTCACACTATTCACACATCACCATTTCTTTGCATAAATCTTGTGAACTGACCACCCATGGTGCTAAACCCATGTAATTAAGGAAGTGATGCATGAATTAAATCTCTTAATTAACGTGAGACAGAACAATCTAAATTGTGCACTAATGTTACTGATTAGCACTACACTGTGGCCTCTGACCCTTAAAGGGTATGATGTATGATGTGTACATGGCTTCACCAAGGCATGCAGCAATGACTGTGGGTGGGCCTCAGGTCCAATAGGGTCCATGAGAGGGTGAGTTTTTAGTGTCCCAGGTGATTTGGCTTGAAGCCAGTGGCTTTGGAAGGAGAGAAAAGAATTGAGGGGTAGGTCCATTAGTGACAGACAAGCAGACAGAAGAGAGGGAGAGTAGGGCTGTCGTAGAGGGCATGTCTGGGGCAAAAGTATCCAAAGGGTGGCATGGCTCCAATTTTTCTAACTGCTAGGTTGAATAGCTACTTCATGTCAAATTAATGAGTGTGAGTGATTCAATCCCATGTCAAAGCACACATGCAATGTTTACATATCAGTACACAACCAGTACTACCTACAAATATGGGGTCATGCAGACATGTACCAAGACAACACGATTAAGAACTTTCGGTGTGTGTTTACATTGGTGTCCCTCCATGTTGGTATACTGCTTTAAACATTTATGGTTCCAAAGACAGTTAGGATTGTGCCCGCCCCAACTGGAAGAAAGGTGTAAATGTACAAAATCTAAATCTAATCAGAAGAATGTGATGGTCAAAGGTTGGATTATTCCATTAACAACAATAAGAAGAGAGGAAAAGAATACTTGAATGATATACTCAAGGTAGCACTGTAACTTTAAGAAAGTAAAGCGAAGTGTATGTGTGTAAAAAATAATTTAGACAAAAGTAAAATGTCAGTTAGAATATACTCTGAATAAACCTTACTGCATTACATTTTCAATTGACCACAAACACATATGTTAAACCACACAGACCTACACATTTTTTACACCCTGCTTGATGCACATATACAATGCTATGTTACTAGGCAATGCAGCAGTCCATCCCTGTAGTTGTTCTACTCACCTGACTCTTTGTTCATCTTCTTACCATTTTCAGTAGCTATTATAAGCCCACTTAGCATCCACTGCAAAGAGAACTTCTCAAATGTTTTTGAACTGGAAGAGTCTCTGCAGTCCCAATTGTGATGGAAATTGTCGAAGACAACAGAAAGGGTGTTGGAGGCTTAATGTTGCTGTAATGTGAGTTATGTAATCGGGTGTCACTATTGTAATTAGCACCAAATGTTCTAAGTAGGAACCCATCCTTCTGTGGGCAGGTGTTTCCTCCCAAAAGGTAAATAGTTTTTGGCCGCTGTCACGGTCTGCACTGACACTAAGGCAGTTTGTTGCAGCATTTAAGTTATTTTAATTTTGTTTGCAAAGGAGAAACTTTTGTTTGAACATCATAAAGAGCACGTACAATGGACAATAAATGGACCGAGTATTCAAGAAAGAAACATTGTCTCGAAGCATCAATCAATCGGTAAGGAAGTAATCAGCACCTTTAAATTAAGTCGTCTTAGCGAACGCATCTCAGTAGCTTAAAGCATTGGCTTAGCTCCTACAGAGGGCTTACTAAGCAATACATGAAATGAGGATTTCACCTCCGGAGGATTTAACGTGAGCATTTTAGTCTTTTGCCAAATGATGTGGGTCTCCTTGCTTGCTCATCAGGTGGTGTATTAAATCAGTGTTGGTTAACGTAGATGTAACCATTTTCTTAAATCTATGCCGAGGTACAAAAATGCTTTAATGCTATCATTCTTTATTTTTGTGCATTATTGTGCATTGTTATACTGGACTGGAATAATTGTTCAAGAAAGTTTCCACAATGTTACAACAATAGATTGACATCATCAGTGTTTAGATTGGTTCCCTATAAACTTTGTTTTCTCTCTGCAGTTTTGTTTTCCACCAGGCACGAAATCTCCCTGGAGTATCACTGGTGATCCAGTCAGGCTGGCATTCTGGCACCATTTGTATCTGTTTTCATGTGTCCATTTTAGACTAGATGAATGAAAACGTGTGTTTAGTTGCGTGTTGTTGGTAGATTGGCGACTGGCGAAAATGAAATGATCAAGTCTTTGCCATGGCGATGCCAACAGTAATACAACTTGTAAACACAAGGGGCAGCTGAAGTAAAATTACTTATTTAAAACAATACTCAAAACAGTGCAACTACACACAAATAACAGCTTTTGTAAAGTAAAGAGAGCAGATGCAATTGTAACTTCCATACCTGGTTATCAGGTAATCCTTCCTCGGATCAATTTCCATTGTTGATTCTACTGTTTGGCTGAAATTTCTTCAGGAATAGCCATTCATTGGATTAACATTTTGAAATTACATTAATTAATTAGTTTTTATTGCTACAGCTGGAATCTGCCTTTCCCGTGCAGGATTCCAATTGTGTACTGACGCACAAAGCAACATACAGTTGATCATGAGCTCCATAATGCCATGTTGGAAGACTGTCTTCCTTATTACAATAATGGGTATTAATAAATCCTGTAAGCATCAGTTTGAGGTTGAACACTATGAACAGATCAATAAGTCACTCTTTCTGATAGAAGCTGCTTTTAAGGCATGTTTGCTCCCCCACAGTTAAAGCTGCAGTCTGGAGTTTTGAGAAAAAAGTGGACTAAGCCAGAAAATTTAAATGAGCCCAGCTCCCAGGTTCCTCCTTCTTCCTCTCTGCTGCTGCAGCCCTGCCTTCAAAGCCCCTCCCCACAGAGGAGCCTGCCATGATAACCAAGACGGCGATTTCAAAATAACAACAACATAAGCCCTGATTGTTCTATTTCTGACCAATACAACTAAATTACAATGACGAGTGCCTCATGTCGAATCACTGTAGATATCCCGAGAAATAAACAATATTCCTCACATCGCGGTAGACACAGTTACCGGCTAATCATTCAGGTAATCATCATCACCATGCTGCCTTTCTGACGCATGAGTAAAATTATTTATCTAAACCAATTCAATCATTTCAGAGCATACTGAACACAAACTACTGTTATAACTGCCCGGTCACTTGAAAGACACTTTTGCTAACCAGTATCCATTAAGACAAAGCTAAACACCAGAGTTAGCATACAAGCTAACAAGCTAGATTTAGCAGCAAGCTACGTAGCTCAATTGCAACATCGTACAGCGATATGTGCTATTGCGATTATTACTTTAACCGCCGCCACCATAGCTTTGTGGTTAAAACATAGAATGAAACATGCAGGGGTCCTTGCTTGTCCACCAGAAAAGTCCTAATCCCCCTGCTGCATACCAACAGTTTGCCAAACGATGCCAATCCTTTAATCTTCATGGCATTTGGCATCTTGTTCCAGTCCATGCCGGCATGGCACTGCTCCCCCATCTCTGGTGCTTATGTAAGCCTGACTGTACCCTCCTCCGCAGCCCAGCACCCTGGAGGAATGGTCCTCATTTGTGGAACCCAGAAACAATGTGTATGCAGAATACTGTCTGCTGCAGGCTTGCATCTGATCTTTTATTCAGTGCCTCTTTAAAATAATCTTACTGTGCCTCTGCCTTTTCAAGTTGTAATTTATTTCAACCATTTTTTTTTATTTTTTTTATGCTGCTGCTTCTTGTTTGTCAACCTACATTGCTCTTGCCTGACTTTGTCTGCCTCTCTGTCTCTGGCTGGCATTATTTGGATGAAAAAGCTATATTAGAAGCCATTAATCCATGCATCTATTACAAAGAAGAAGACAAGGGCATCTTTTTAGAGTGAAAGTAAGAACCAGGTAAATATACAGGTGTGTGGAGGAGGGAGGAAAAGGGAGGAGAGTGAGGGAGGATGGAGGTGAGAGTGAGAGGCATTTTAATGTGTGAGCACACTGCAGCAGCTGTAGTTTGAGGAGAAAGGAGGGGAATGTGCAGAGTAAAATTTGGAAACAATGGGTGAATGATGCAGCTTTTTCAGACCTGTTCCAAACGTGTCTATCCATGAGGGACTGCAAAAAAACACACAAGCAATCCGCTTTTGTATTTGCTACTAAAAGCTTTGAGTTGTGTAACAGCTGGGGAGAGAATTGAAATTATGCAGGCACAGATGTTTGAGAGACTGATCTCTGCATAGATATATACCTCATCGTTTGACTCTCGTCAGCACACACATACACACACAATCCTCACTGCTGCCCCCTCCTCCTCCTCTTCCTCCTCCTCCACTGACCTACTTCCTGACGCTTGGGATGAGGCAATGAGATAGTGGGCCGAATGAGAAGTGGCAGCAGCATCTCCCTTTATCCCTGCCTCCCTCCCTCCATCCCTCCCTCCTTCATCTCTCAGTCTCTCCCTTTATGCTTGGCTGCTCTCAAGACTCTCCAAACACAGAGCAGCCAGCAGGCTCCTCTCTCTGCTTCGGGGCTCTGGGTGTGTGAGTATGCAAATGCTGCATGTGTGTATGTCCTTACATCTGAATCTTGAGTGGGTGTGTCTGAATTTTGAACATGTGACTGTACGACTGCGAACACGATGCAGGGTGTTTGCTGCAGTAGCATGGAAGCAGGGAATTTGTCGTAATGTGTGTTTACATGGTTCCTACTGGAGTATATGTGTGCAAATGTTTTTGTGTGTGAAGATAAGTAGTTAATAATGACAAATCGCTATGCACCTCTTCCTCTATCTCCCATTTTGACACACAGATGCTTTTAATTAGCATTAGCCTATAGAGATCCACATGCCCTCACTCTGTCAGTGTTAGCTTCCTTTTCCTGTGACTTATAACGCAACCATACATACATTGTTTTCCCAGTCATAAGCTGGGAAGAGCGTGGAAGGTGTGTGTAGTAATTTATTTTTTGGTTTGTTCTTTTGAATAATTTTTTTCTGTTTTTCTGACAATTTTTTTTTCTGTTTTTCTGACTAATTCTTTTCCTGTAACCGAAAAACAGGAAAAGAATTAGACAGAAAAACAGAAAAAAATTATTCAAAAAACAAACCAAAAAATAAATGACTCTATTTTCAAGTGAATGCAATACGCTTCCGTACAGAAGAGACCAACGACTAGATCACTTGTAAATATTGTAGCTGAGGGTTAAAAGATACTATTGAAAATGATAAACTCCAGGCAAATTGTATTTTGCTTTATTCACATGTCATCTGTAATACATACAGACGGACTTCCATTTTTTCTACCCCTTCACAAAAAAAGCCCTAGACAAACAAGTATACACTACATAACTGCTAATTGGAGTAACTGAAACTCACTCAGACCATTTTAATAACTCAGTATAAGATATTGCAGTTATTTTTAAATATACTTTTAGTTGTCAGGCTAACACAATTCATAGTTTGTCCTTATTGTTTCTGCTCAATACTGATTCATATATTTATTTTTTCAAATGTCTTTTTTGTGAGCAACCCTTAGTACAGTTCATGATCAGGGAAGTTAGTTGTAGAGACCAAACTATTTTGTACCAGTCTGCTGTAAAGTTGGGCATTTTGATATGGTGTCTATCATAAAGTCAACTAAGGAACTTCCACATTGGCTTTATTTTTCAGTCATGGAGATTGCCACTTGGTTGTAGCTGCTTTTTGAACAAGAACAGTTCATATAGGCGCTCAGTGCACCTGTATACCACTTCCAGTTAGTGTCCTTTGCCATATGTGTTTTCAGTTTCAACATATTTTGATG
>OMLP01012594.1:0-33038 GCA_900302685.1 Spondyliosoma cantharus
CGCCGCCATAAGTAAACACACACAATCACACAGCCACACGTCACCCCCCGACACTGAAACTTCGGCTCCAAACCTTCCCGGCACTGTGGTTTTCTTGGTGGTGGTGAGACGCTCGCATTGTGAAATTGCCTCTTCCTCTGGGAAGACCATCTTCATCAACATTGCTAAAAAAATAAAAAATGGATGAGGAGATTTGAGATATTGGTGGCGCATGTACACAGTACATAAAAGGGGGTAAACAAACTGAAGGTAATGAGCATGCCTAAACAAAGTCTGAATGAAATTAAACAGAGTAAATACAAAAAAAAACCAACAACACTAATTAATTTTCTTTGCCAGAAAATTAATATTCTCAGTGTCAATTCTGGGAACTAGTTAGAAAACAACCTCTGCTATGAGCTAAATGCTTCAACACAGTTTGTACCACTCACCTCAACTCAAAATGGATTTATCAACATTCATTCATTCTAAATTGTTCCAGATTAATTTTGAATGTCAATCATTTATATCACGTGTCTGTTGACTTTTATTTAGTACAATTGGTTTACCTCAGCTTTTTTACATGTACAATATGTGACTTCTGCTGCTAAGAGTTGCTCTCTATCAAAACAAAACAAAAGATGTTTGCAGAGTGTTCTATGGAGGCCTCGAAGTGAGAGGGGCAAAAGCCACTATTAAGCTGCTTAAAGCCAGACCCTCTGGAGAATAAACACCGGGACTCACATCAGATCCTGCTCTCATCCAGGAACCATTTATGGATGGGAGGGAAGCTCAGAGATTACTTTCAAACTTTTGGGATTAAAATGTGAATCTATCTTCACTACTGTTTATCAACCTGACTGCAGCAGCGATCAGCGAAGCTGACCTGCGTTGTCAGGTGTTTATATGCTGACTGTCGACTGGAGCTGGACGGGAAATGTACCTCATGAACAACATTACAGGACAGGGGGGAAAAGTCTGAACACACAGTCAAACTTGCTTCATTGTTGATGTATACAGCATTAAACAACCACCACTGCTGATGAAAATCAAGCTGATTTGACTCAAATGTTCGCAGATGAAGTTGTATACTTTAGGTACACATGGATTTTTCTCGGTTTGAACATTGTTGGAAACGTTTGGGATGATGTAAGTGCACAACTCAACAAAATATACTGTATAACTAAGGTCTAGTGGTTTTAAGACAATTAATGCATAATTCCTACATATTTAGCAAAAGCAGGTGTGATTCTCAGACAGAATACAGAATACTTTTTTTTAGACTTTTAATCCAAGGCCAAATAAAAGGACACAATGGATTGCAAAGGTTGCACACAGTATCTAGAGGTCTGCCTCAGCTGAGAGCTCTGAAATTGCTGGAAGGTTGGGTTGAATTCTGAATCCCTCCTTTCATCTGTCTGGCAGGATAAAGATTGCTTTTTGGTCACCCATTCTGCGTTTTTTTATTTTAAGTTAACTGTAATTAAAAGTAAATAACACGCAGTATATGCTGTTACAAAAGGTAATCCTTGCACAAACGAAAGACATACAACCCTAACACACACACACGCACACCAGTTGCTGGATAAATATTACAATGCTCTATACATCTATTTGTCTATCCTTATGCATGTGAGCTTGGCCTCAAGTTAGTGACCAGAATACAAATGTGAGCAGGTAGAGCTTGATAGTTTGACCTCGGTTGTCATTATCTCAGCTCTGGTCAGCCGGACATGGTGTGGCATCACCAGTGAGCATATCCATAATTAATGACAGGGCTACTATGCAAGAGCACACAGCTCCAATCAGTGGTGTTTTTCAGACAGCCCACCTAATGAAGATACTAAGTTGAGTTGTCTGTGTACATGGCCTCCCAAAGTGGTAGTCCGTTATTCCTATGCATGTCCTCAATTTGATTTAATTCCCAAGTCTCGTTTGAAGAGATGAGTGGTGCCCCGAAACCCATCTCTCCTCTAACTCATCATTTGGCTCGCCACCAATCACATAAATTGGTCAGCGAAAAGTTTCATTTTGTCCTTGTGAAGTTAATCAACTCATTGGAGCACCCACAACCCGGGCAGCAGCCCATTCATTGTCTCCAAAAGGGATATTTTTCTTTCCCCAGCCTCCATGGCAAATAGGCGGAATCGCACATTAGTTTTCTCCCTGGGTGGACTGGCCGTTTTGTTGTGGGCTGGAGCCTAGTGTGATTGAATAGCTCCCCGAGGAAGAGGCAATTTCACAATGCGAGCATCTATCCACCACCAACAAAACCACAGTGCCGGGAAGGTTTGGAGCCGAAGTTTCAGTGTCGGGGGGTGACGTGTGGCTGTGTGATTGTGTGTGTTTACTTATGGCGGCGGGAGCTATCCAACTGGTAAAGTCTCAGCGCCTGACTTAAGATTGTGACAAAGGGGAAAAGTGGAAACACCTCAGGTTGGCATGACATGTGGCGTGTTTTCTTTTTGTTTCAGTTTGGTGGTGACACTATACCCAGTCGAAATCTTTCTTTCAGCCTTTGCTTAGTGGGTTGAAACCAGCTTGACTTAATTTCTGTCTGCCTTAAATTCCCTGACAACCCAATCTCAATCAGATTCTCACTATAACCCCCATAAACACAGTTTCAGGTAAGAGAGACGCTCTCGTGCTTTGCTTTTGTCTTTGGTTTACTTACTGGTTTGATGCTGCAATGGCTCAGTTGGATAAAGTTGATGATTTCAAAACTCAATCTTCACTTTCTTTTGATAATTTTAGTTACATATTGCACCTTTAAAGCTTTAACAACAACTAAGAATGTTGTTTCTGACATATGAGTGGTCATGCGTGGTTAATGTCATGGAAAAAGACTAATTTTCAGGAGCTTTAACTAATAAGTTTAGGCAGAAAGATGGTGAACTGAGTGTGCAAAGGAGCAAACTAGAAGACTGGAAGTTTGGAATGACAGGACTGTTGGGGAGATCCTCTACAAGTAGCAACCAGGCAGGACGGCACCCTGCATGACCAGCAGCCAGATGACGCTAAGGCACTGAAGTGGATTTGGATGTCTACACCAGCAGCAGCAATGCTGATAGAGCTTTGGCATAAGTGTGTCAGATTTTGGAATAGTTAAAGCACACTTACTTTTTTCCTGGCTTGTAGGCACAGTGTATACCCAGAGTTCTTTACTTTTCCAACTGGTCTGCTTATATAGTGTAACTGCTCCCAATGGTACCCTCCTTTGAGAAACTTATATGATTATGTCAATGACAAGCCAGTGCATGCAGATACAATTTTTTATTAAGTTCTATATCTTTCTTTCATTGTTTTAGAAAATTCAGTTTGGTTTGAACAAGGACTCCATTCTGTGTCCCATGTCAATGAGCTGCAACAACTGACCCTTTCCCTGGCAGACATTTTGACCTGTCAAAGCAGAAAAAAGCAGGTGGAATTAATAAAATTAACGATGGCTGCATTCCATTTAGATCTCCCAGTCGCTTGACTCTGGTATTGTGCATGCTCACTCTCTGAAATGGCTTTCTGGGAACAGAATGGAGTCCCTGCTAATGCTATTGATCACACCTGTACTTGTCCTGCTGTTACAAGCAGGTCTGTTCACTAATGACAATAATAAAAGGTTGTCAGGTACCCCGCCTCAATGGGGTCAACAAAAATAACAAAAGCACGAGGAAATGTCAATCAAACATACTTTTTACATCACACATTAGGAGGTCTTACAACATAAGTTAAACCACCTGTGCAGTGGTATTTCAGATGAACCTGAATCTCAGAGCCAATGACCTCCAATGTCCCTGATGCTTGTATGTCTGAAAGAATGGGTGTGCAGGGGCTTTAAATGATATTTTAGCGTACGTGTTGACTGCTTCCCAATACAAAGCCCTTCTCCTTTCCAAGTTTAAACAAGGCTGTTGATAAATTTCACACTGCCTCCGATGTTTGCTGTGGTGTTAACCCGTTTTAGGGTTATCACTGGTGCATTCCTGCATAAAAGCGAAAATTGAAAGAACATTTTTTTTGTCCCTCCTGACCCCGAATACAGCTCCAATGCCTCTAGGCTACAGAGAGTCGCGCCTTTTATTTGAAATATAATGTTTTATTTTTGAAAAGAGTGAATGGTGAGAGACACAGTCAATATTACCTCTGGCCCCTTTTGAGAGGAATGGAAACACGGTGCACTGTGCTCGTCTCTTTTGCCTCACACCTATTTCCTTATATAGATCAACATGTGACATTCTACCAAGTACACCAAATGAATGAGTTCTTTTAAACATTAAACAGCCCTCAAAGTAATAATTACAGCTCAGAGGGTATATGAGCAAATGTCTATTTGATCAAGTCAAACAACAAAGCACGCAATGAAACTGCTGTGTGTGCAGAGCTGTTGCTCACCTCTGCGAGATCTGAAGATCTTGGTACTGCAAGGGCTTTTCTACCCAGTGTTATGACAGATCTTTAATTCAGTCTAGGTAGGCTCCTCAGGGCACGTAACGCCAGTGTGTTCTGCCTCTATTCTGAAACAAACTCATTTTGACCTTTTTGTTTTCTAACCTCCAACTTTTGTTCTCTCTCCCACCCCACCCCGTGGCTCAGTGACAATTGTGCAGATATGGGTAGACAGCCCTTTTTGCATTGCATTTTTTTTACTCCCCAGAGGAGCAGAAAAAAACACAGCTCCCAACGACACTCATGAGTAAGATTCGGTGGCCTTTTTAAATGGCCTCAGTGACACGGTAAAGTACTCTGTGCAGAGGAAGTCACGTTGCTAAACGGGAAATATTCAGGCTGTCGGACTGCACCGGATCCACAGGGGCTTTAAACAGAAATAGCTTTGAAGCATTTCTGCAGACAAAAGAAATTTCCGGACACTTTTACCCCTGTCAGGATTTTTAGTGGTGATCTAAAGGGGCATTATGTAATTCATTACCTTAATGGGGCTCTGCTGGTGACTCACGATGGCTCTGACAGAACTGATCACCTCCTGAGTTATAGTTTTCTGTAATGACACAAACATTAAAGTCACATTTCCTCAACAGCTATGACTAAGCAACTGAGGCAAATAAGCCGGCTAATTAGAGTGGAAACCCCGACAAAAATGCCTAATCAAGGGATAGGATGGCGTATCTCGAAAATAGTCCACACATACAAAAAAAATGCTTTGCTCTTAGCTGTTTCAGCTTTAAATGTGTTATGACAAACAATTCTTGGAATTGGCTGTTGTGTGGGAGCGCTTGGGGTTACTGAAAATATTAAAGAAAGGAAGTGAGTTTGAGTTTTTTTAGCCAAAAATGTCAGCAAAGTAAAAATTAACTCACAGTCAATGATCAGCAGGCCCCTGCAGACATAATGCTATCATTTTGTGCGCTGGTCACAGTAAAAATCACCCAAAAACCTGTTTCGGGATGACAAACGGGGCTTTACAACGCATCATGGTCATGGAGAGATGAGCACGGGTCAATGCAGGGCACTTTATCGGCCTGTGTGTACATCAATGGCGTGCAAATATCACCCTCCATGCTTGGGGGATTGTTTACGAAGCTCATAGCTCAAATGTGAAACTGAAAGCTGTTACTGCTCCCCTCACCTCTTTTTACCTCTGTTCCCCTGCGGAGAGAAGCAGCAGTTTCAGAAAACGGTTCAATGACAAGTAAAAGCTCACAACTTCATGCCGCTGCTGTGCTTTAACACTAACTCAGCCTCTGTGGAATCTGAAAGGCTTAGGCAGAGAATACAGAACTGCACCTGAGCTGCTCTGACAACAGACAATGATGCAATTGATCCAAACTTTTTTTCAGATCCGCGCAAAGATTTGCATCGGAATAACACTGAACCAGGGAAGTATACATTTCGGGGGGTGGATATTTATCAAGTACACACACTGTCTGTTTACGTTCCTGACAAAGAATATGAGCTAGATGAAGACAAAAAGAAATGTTTGAACACAGCAATGACAAAGGAAGAGGATATGTGCGTAATCGGAAATTGAATTTTCCTCTGAGCAGGGGAAGAAGATATTTGCAGAAGGATTTCTTTTTAATTTTGCCTTATGAAAGAGCAAACTAGCATTTCCCAGACCAGAATCTCTTGCAGTTTTAAAGGGAAAGTCTGGAAAGTCTCTTTGATGCCACTGACAATTTAGCAGTAATGAGGAGATTGCTTTTCTCGGTGAAGCATGACAAATCAAGTGATCAGGGGTCAGTTTCTATCCTCAATCAGCAGTCACTTTCTCCGAGTGCCTGAAATGGACAGCCGCTGCCACCAGCTGAATTTCAAATGATTTGCAGGCCAATTAATTATTCTTCAAGAGGATAATGAAAAGCCAAACAAAAGATCACAACCCTCGACGGCGCATACTTAGCTCTGCGGTACGTTTCTCATGCATGACAGGGGAAAGAACAACAGGGTTTTATTGCAATCCCATAAATGCAATATCAAAGTTAAAGCAGCTGGAAAGAACTTTTATTTTTTTTGTTCATTCTAGCGGCCCCTGTGGACAGAAGTGGCATGAGCACCACTTGTATCCTGTCATACAGATCTTGATCTTTTGATATGGTTCACTAGTGCATTTGTTTTGAAAGCAAGGTGAAAGAAAGATGCAATGTATTTTTAATAGCTATTATTACGTATGGCCATGAGGTATTAAATTTGTGGCTATGTATGATTAATAACTGGAATTCGACGACGGTAAAACACCAGCCAACATATGTTATGCTCTCTGCAAAGCACAGAAACGTCCAAAGTTGACATGTGTACCAAACGTTGTATATCAGTGTCACATTATATGTTTATTAGCCACCTGTTGCAGCAGGACATTGGCTGCCAAACAGGCGACTGGAGTTTAAGTCACACCACTGAATATTTTTAAGGACACCTGGAAACATTTCCAGCTGTTTTTGTGGTGACCAGTACCAGCTGTTTTTGTGGTGACGAATACCAGCTGTTTTTCACGGGAAGTAATCTGTGAGTGTGGCGACCAAAACCGATATTTTAAGCCAAACCATGATGCTCCCCTAACCATAACCGAGTCTTTTTTGCACCTAAACATGAGCACAGCATTGTGACAAAAGATAAGATAGAATAGTTAGTTTTGTAGAAACTTACTCTGCTCACATTCATTCTGGTGATTGAGCTTGAAAACAAAGAAAACCTAGTTTGTGCCGCACCACCAAACTACAGAGCAGCTTCTTTACTCTGACTCTTTGAGTCCCATCAATTCATCCTCATGCAGCACTGTGCTATAAATAATGGCTTTAACTTTAATACTAATCCAACCCTGATAAACTGTAATCCAACCCATTGACAGGCATTAAAAGCAACTACAAAAACTTTTCATCTTCACTAATGGTGTCGTTTGCATAGGTAGGTCATATAGACGTATTACGAATATTTAACTTGTTTCACAACCAGTTAAATATTTATTGTAGTACGTTTAAAGCTGCAATAATTGGGCCACATGAAGGAAAAAAAGGAACATTTACACCTTGTATCACCTCAAAAAGATGTGAGAGGCAACATATTAGCAAACTTTATCTGTCTGCCATTCTCTACTGGCCAGGATGTGCACAGTGGGTTTTAACCAAGCTTTTCTACTGAAAACACCTGCCTGCTGCAGCTGGAAATGAGGCTGTTAGGAATTTTAAAGCTCTTAATTTCAAGTCTGGACCATAAAAAACCAACACTGCGACTTAAAAAAAAAAAAAAGAGAGACTCATGTAGAGCTAAGTGGAACTGCAGAGTCAGGTGATAATCCTCTATGGGTTTGTCACTATGGGTGACCCCTTTTCACAATGCACATGCTGTACTCATTTGAGCCATTGTTAGTGTGAGAATTAATGAGTGCCGCTTTTAAGAAATTGTATTAAACTCAGAGGTGAAACTTCACAACTCTGACAAAGCATCATTTGAGTAAATTAAACTCTTGACTATAATTTAGCGTCCCATTGGATCTAATACTTATCCCATATATTTTTAAAGCAAATGAGACTCCATAAAAAACTACTCACTGAGTTCCACATCCTAAATGGTTGACCAAATGGGACTTTAAAATACTTTGTCTCAAACAAAGTGCTTCTAAATGCCAGTCAGCGACACCATTTGTCAGTGAAAATTGCAAATTTTCGGCAAATTACTCCCTTAGATCAAGGGGTATATGATGACAGCCGCTTCTGAGCGCCTCCAGCTTGGCACATGGCATGCATTTTTTACAGATGTATAATAGCGGATTATTCTCAGCGAGAGAGTACAGCGAGAGAAGGCACAAGAGAATGCTTGCCATTTACTCGAGGTTAGCTTACAGAACAACATTCTGGTTAATCAACAGACCAGAAAAAGCCAAGCACCCCTCGTACAGCCTGCCGTCTTTTATCACAACCCCCCAGCAGCCGGTGGAAGAAACTTAGCGCAGCTTTAGCGTACAGCCAAGCATGAGTCAAAACAAAGTATGAACAAGGCTGAGAAACCAGTCATTTACATTCTGACATGCAGAAAACAATCATACTGGGTAATGCTCTTTTTCTGTAACTATAATAATTCCATAAAGCCAATAAGCTTTGACTGTTTTCCTGCCAAGTCCCCTGTTTTACTAATAATGTAAAAGTTGATAATAATGAGGTCATCATTAACTGCATTACATTACCCTCTGACTTTGTGCCTTTCAATTTATGTTTCTGTGCTACAGTGCGGTAAAACACAAATGTCATTCAGCCACACTTTGATTCATAGCTTCAATTAGCTTCTGCTCCTATACTTTCCCAGATCATGTTACTCTGTTGCCTTCGTAAACACCAACTCAGTCTTTTCAAAAATCCTTTAAAAAAGGCTTGTGATAGGAGGTCATTTACATTTAAATTGAAACAACAGTGCCAGCAGGGCGTGCATTAAAATCTTGGGAAAAAAAAACAACAAAGTGCTGACCATGGCAAAATTCTGTTAACGTGTCAAATAAATACAAAGATTTTGGAGTTTGAAGTGAAGAAAACGTTGAAAACAGGAAATGGCACTCAGTAAAGCACAAACCTCCTCCAAGGTTTAACAATCCCGTTTGATTCACTGAAGCCTAATCCAATATCAAACGTGTTAGCCCTGTATCACCCAGAACCACATCAAACTGTGCTCACTCATAGAAACAAGCTTTTGTTTTTTCATCAAAATCCATGCATATTCCCTTTAATCCCCCATTATAATCAACGAATATGTCCTATTTCACCATGTCAGAAAGTGAAAAAAAAAAATGTGTGGCTCTGCTCTCCTTATATAGATCTGCAGCAAAAGTTAATGGGGTCTATTCTGGGTTGAGACCCATCCATCATCCAAATTTTGTGGAAATCCATTCAGTAGTTTTTGTGTAATCCTGCTCACAAACCAACCAACCAACCAACGCATACGGGTGAAAACATAACCCCCTCGGTGGAGGTGATTATCACCTCACAGAACTAATAGAACTTTCACTCAATTGTTTTGCTTATACTTTACTAATTGGATCATTTTCACCTCTGTCACCTCTTTATGCTTAGCAAAAAACGTCTGATGAATCAATTGTACGCTTCCTGCCCAGCACCAGATGGCAGACAGACACAGTAGCTGACTAGTTGGTGAACATAGTGGAACATTTAGCAGCTAAAAGCCCAGATATTCCCCCCCTGGGTAGCTGAAGACGAAAGTAGACTGAAAAGCAGAGTGATTATTGGACTACTAATTCAGGTGGCCGGCGGACACACGATTCAAAGCAAATGATAATAATGGTCTATATTTGCTGGATATATACATGAGCCACTAGATAATATGTTCGTGTTGTGTTTACATCGTATTAATGCTGCTCCTACGCCCCAAAAATGAGAAATGCTGGTTTAATTACAATAAAAAAAACGTAAAAGTGTGAAAGACTTTATACGTCACCATCAGCTGTTATTACCTCACCCTCTGCAGGAAGTCACACTGGAGTGCATTAGATTGTATACGCTTCTGGTCCCAAACTTCCTGCTGTGAAATCGTAAACTGCAGAGTTTTTTATGAATAAATCCTGGCGTTCCCTGTGCCAGCATGTATTTTTGTACACCTGTGAGTTGGTGTTGTGTCTTGCCCGAGAGTCACTGAAAGAAAACCCCTTCACGTTCATTGCACTCTGTGAATTATTTGGCTCTGATTTCAGAATTGTAAGCAGTTTGAATTTGGGTCTAGCTGCACTGATACCTTTTTTCTTGCATTATTTCCTGTGCCTCCCACAGCTTTTCTAAATGGGCTTAACTGACCTGTCAGGGAATCAGTTCATCAGTCAGTTCCTGTGCACGATACGCATTTGTTAATAATGTCAAGAACTCAATTCCTTCTTCCTCTAGGCACTAAATACTGCACAAACTCCAGAGAGGAAATCAATGCTTTGTTGTTTGATAACTCACACAGAGGGAGCATTTCAAAAGAGCAAAATCTCAGTATCCTCTATACGTTAAATGCTTGTAAGCCAGTTAATAAATAAGAAGGTTCAATGTTCGTGCCGACAAACACACCCGGACTTTGATCAATTCTCAGTCTTGGTTTTACTTACAGCTTGGCCTCCTTAATTAGAACAACAGAAAGCAATATGTGCATGTAAAAACACATTTTCAGCTAAATGATTTTTTAATATTTAATATATCTAATATTTCAGTCTGTTCCTGACAATACCAACCCATCTTAATGAGAAATGCTATAAAATCAGTCAATCATTTATGAATGGCTGTAAGGTAGTATCAGTTGTTAATACAGCCCAGACTAATTGTTGCCAGAGGTGATATTGGCAACTATTTTTTATTTATTCATGTTTGAAGCGTAGACCGACTTCATCAGGCCACGACTACACTGCAGATATCCCCAAATGCCCAAATAGGCCTATTAAGGGTATGATCCCTCCCTGGTATTAGCATTTTAGAAAACCATGGATGGAGCAATAAGCTCACTCTAGAGAGACAAATGAGTGGTTAAAGGCAACGCACAGTCTGCAAGGGAGGCGCGTCAGAACACCGCCACATATTGTTTTTCTATGTTCGACCACACACTGGAGCCGTTTTTAGTGCACATGAACTCTTCAGAAAAACAGCAATTATATAGCTACCTGGACCAGCACATCCCAGCTGTTTTACCTTCACCACTGCCTTCTGAACAGTGCAGCTGTGGTGTGTAGTCAGAGTATCTGTTTACATGCTTCAGATAACACTGAAGGAGTTACTCCACAGTTCTCGAGAAGTACTACTGCATATGTGAAAAAGTAGTATAAAGCCATTTGTGGCTCCAGAGGAAGCTGCATGTGATTTGATAAATCACCTCCAGTGGTGTCGCTCAGTGTCTCAAGTTGCATCGTGGGTAATGTAGGCACCAGGTTCCAAGTTAAAAGGGTTTGAAATAAAAAGGCAATATCTATGCTCAAATGATTTGCATAATGAGTCTAACGTTGTTAGGAGTGCAATGCTGGACCTGTGGGCTGGTTCTCACATTACCCACAATACACCTTAGCCAGTGAATGCCATCATATATGCAGTAGTACACTCAGAAGACCTTCAATGTGTAAAACTGGCTTCAGACAATTAGCTATGCTTGATCAATGATTACATATAAGTCTATCAACTCTAGCTTAGACATTAATCATGTGGCTTTGATTCAGCTGTAACAGCTTTTCACAAACTTTTAATTGACAGGCTGTTGACAAACTGTCTTTACCAGAGACACTAACAATAACATATTTTGACATTTCCTTGACAGGCGACTGTCAATATTTCTACAGATTTTTCTCTCTTTAGGAAAGACATAAATAGCATGTTGTTACTCTGGTTCTGCAGAAGGTCTTACAGAGGTTGTTGGTGTTGATGGTGGGTATAATTTTGACACTAGAGAATGTTGTTGCTGTCCCGTCTACCACCAGTAGCCTGCGTTGGAAACTTTTAACTCTGATGGTGACCCTCCCTTTAACCTCGATTGAGTGGTATCAATTACCTAAACTTAACCTTATTGGCAGTCAATCAGAAAACAAAGGCACTGACAAATTATTTGTTTTTGTCCTATTGGCTTGAAGACTTACTGACTACTGTTCAAAGTGATCTAGACAGAATTTAGACTACCCAAATCTGTTTTTTGGTATATCCAGATTGTATCCAGTTTCATTTTAGGAAGCCTGGACGGCATAAAACCACAGGAAATGCGAGATTTTTAATATAGGATCCAAACTTCCTTGGGAGGTTGTTTGAAATGTGATTCGAATTGGATTTCTACTGATGCTACTCAGTCACTCATATTGGATTTTAGATTGCCTTTGTGTCGCTGGCAACGTGACCACACAACGGCGACGTCAAATCCAGAGAGACGGAAGTGCATCGGAGCAGCTGAGCAGAATCCATGCTGCTACTAGCAGAGCGGTATGAAAAACAGCACAGAGAGAACAGTCTATGGTGACACACAAAAAATAAGATTTGCCTGCTGTCAGAAAATAGGCTTAAATTCATGATGCATCTTGGAGTTGGTTATCGCATACACCTGTGTATAGGAAGGAAGGAACTTTCAAGAGAACGACTTTAAGTGGATCTTATTTGGTTTCAGTATGTCATAATTTCCCCCATGTTCCAAGCTCAGTGATCTGTAAATGGTAGCCGAAAGTGACTCCCTTGAGCTTGTGGCAGCTCGGTTGCCATCTCTTCTGGAGTTTTGCAACAAGAGTGGTTTTGAGAGGAGAAGGAAATGAACTGGAAAGAGAAGAACACAGTTAATGAGAGGATACAGAGAGGAGTCAACGATGCCTGAAGTCTTAGACGACATTTATTTAGGCAATTGTGGGCACTCAATTCCACTCGATCAACAGTATGGTTTAACGCCAAACACTCCTACCTCTTTTGATCGCCCAAAATCATCAAATGTGTGCTTGCCTGTCGGTGTCTCTCTGGTGATCTGAAGTGAACCATTGAATGCGAGTCAGGGAGGCCGGTGAAAGAGAGAGTGCGTAGATGTGTGAAAGGCGTGATAAAGGTGATACCTGATGATAAAGAATCTGACTCGTGACACCTCCATTCATTTATGAGCTTGATGTTTGATGGAGGCTGATTTGATGTGACTCATCTCGCTGGAGTTGAAGACAGCAGGGTGGGAATGAAAAGTCGATATGCCACACTATTAGTACCGGAGAGAGGATTCGGTGGGAGATTAGATGAGATTGTGTCTCTGTTGGTGGGAGGACAATTTGTATTTTTTTTTTTTTTTTTAAATAATCGTTTGTGGCAGCTGAGTTCTAGGACTTTGGACTGTTGCAAGCGTAAGGGCACGGCATTTTGTATTTTTGATGACTTGCAGGGACGATTGACTCTTGTTTGTCGTATATCTCTATGTGGGTTCATCAAAACAGAAGAAACAACAGCGGCAAATATGTCAGCTTCATTAAAAACGTTTGGATGGCTAAACCTTTGGGATGTTGGGTTGCTTATTGTTGATACTGAGAATATAGTTTCAGTCGAATACCATACGTGTTGTATGTATTTTTCATCACCCCAATTTTTTTCTGTGGTATTCAACTGAAACTACATTATCAGTATCAACCCACCTTGCTCACCATGTTAAAATCTAGACAATGATAAACAGTGATACATACCAGACAGAGGACAACACACCGCACATTAAAGCAGAGATGGGGAACCTTATTCCTATCAAGAGCCATTTTAATTTTATAACATCCTTCTCGGGCCGTATTAAATTATTAAACACAAAGAGCACACTGACCTCTAATGCGATGGCTGGAACTGCCTGTCTTAGACCAGGAGTCCGATGCGATGATGATGCTACTCAGCTGGTTTTCAGGTTTGGGTCAGTTTGGGTCAGTTTGTACTTACAGCTCATAGAGCTCAAGCAGAGAGAGTTTTCTGTGCTTTGACCTCGCCTCTAATTTGCAGCCTCATGATCTCATGTTGTATGATGTCAGGCACATCGGCCGGTTCAAACGTAAATGGCGTGGCAAATACGTTCAGTTCCCTCTGTTTAATTTTCATGTCTTGAAACGTCTTGCCAAAATGCCTGAAGGAGTTTTGCACTGAGCAGGCTTTGTGTTGTTCCCCTCTCTAGCTGCATTTTTCCACAGCTGTAATTGCACTTCAAATTATTTCACATTTGAAAGCAGAGAGCTGAGGAGCTGGTTAAGACCTTGGATGTTGACACTCGACGAGTTCTTCGACAGGGTTTCCCTTCATTACCGTTAGATGTTTCACTTCTTGTAAAACCACATGAGCACATTTGCACGACTCAGCCACTGCGCGTCACAATGGTAGACCAGATCTGCTCCTATTCAAGCTATTTTATTTAGCCATGTGCTTTTGAAATTCATGGCGGAGACGACAGTTGTCATTACTTGCATCTTTAGGTAACTCATCACTTAGATCGCGACTGAGATGACTCATTTATTTTTTGACCGATGCAGTTAATCACCTTTGCGGGCTAACCATGGCTGGCTCCGTCTGTGGACACTTTAACTTTTTAAAATTGTAGCTCATCCATAGCCAAAAACAATTCGCACAAACAAATCCTCACCTTTGGTTGTGCCATGCACGACTTGCCAAAAAGGCAATTTTTTCTCTCGTATCAAACTCAGTAGTAATTCTCTCAGCAGAGAGAAAAACTTCAAATGTCTTGTGGTTTCCTTTAGTGCATTTTCAATATCTTGCACCACATCAATAATCAGCTCTGCAACAGTTCTTCGAGTCAAACTGACACTTTGGAACAATATTAATTTGTCCAGTGCTAGCAGCTCCGCAGCAGTAATAAGGCATTCAGCTTCTTTGCTATTAGCTCACCCACCACATAACTTGTCTGTGTAACACTGGCAGAATGCCGTCTTGTGAACTCTTAGCTTCATTTGAGCACATTCGTCCTCATGTTTTGAGCTGTAATGACGCTCGGGATTGGCCTTTTCATCACTGCGAGCCTGTCCCCTGGAACTTGGCTTGCCTTTTTTTCCATTGAACAAAAAAAAACATCATTTTTTCATTTCTCTTGGAAAACATGACATTCCTCATCTACTTTTCTTTTCTCAGCAGTCCCCATGATGCATGTCGATGATGACACATTACCATTACCTGCATGTTGTGTTCACCTTGATCGTGACCAGGACAGGCAAACAGCCGGAAAGGGACTGGCTGTGTTAGTCTACCATTTTATGTTATTTTCTTTCATCACAAAAAAAAAAGGAGATTGCTGCCTAGAGGACTTTCTTGTATTTCTGAGCTGCGTTTATTAATTGCCTCTTGGGCCAGATCACACAGTTTCATTCTGCCCAAAGGCCAGACATCCCCCACCGAGGCATTAAAGCTTTTAGGATGTTGACTCAAACACACTAAATTTAAACATGAGCAGACTACAACGACAAGCAACAAAGAATAATGATGGATAATAATTACAGCCCTTATTTGTCGACAACACAACCTATCAGTCACTTTATCACTTTAGACATTTGGTATTTCATGGCCATTAATTCCTCATTCCTCTTTTTTTCTCCCTATTTTTGCATGCTGCTCACACTCATTTACTCACTCGCCATCGATCAAAATATCTGGGAAAGTTGGCCCGAATGACTCGCACAAAATTAGCTACGCGTTCCTGTGACAAATTCACTGACTTTCCAGAAGACAGTATATCACATCACGATATTTAATTTAACTAGTTAGTGTGTACATGTTATTTTTGTGATACTGTAGCTTTATTATCTCTTCAATCTTGATCGTCTCTCATGAAGCGGGAGAGCTTTTTCAATATCACAACCACCACTGGATGGATTGCCATGGCATTTGGCACACATGTCCATGGTGCTAAATCACTGAATGACTGGTGATCCTCTGACTTTTCCACAAAGCAGGTCAAAGTTTTTCTCCTGTGGTGGAATATCTCAGCTAGATGTGTAATGTGATGCAGAGGTTGTGCTTATATTCTGGTTTAGGAGTCACGGCTTGGCGCAAGTTTGATACAAAGGGGAAGAAAAACTCAAATGCATAAGAATGTATTTAAATTTCATCATAATCCCTGTGCTTAGTCAGCATTTTGCCCACTTGCACCTTTGGTATAATATTTTCATTTTTAAAAATAAGGTACAATTCAAACATGTCCATAATATACTTTACAAACACTGAACAAACACTCCCAAAAGGCAAAGGGCCACAATAAAACTGAAAAGCATCTTATTTTATGAAGTTGAAAATACAAAATAAATAGGATGTAAAAAACATAACTTGCGCATTGGGAGGAGGGTTTCAACAAGCTTCACCATGGCTATAATTTTACATTCAAAATACCCAAACATTGATCTATTGCAGTGCATTAAAGAATAAGTTCAAGCAAAAATGAAAACTTAGCCATTATCAACTCAGCCTCAATTAGTGCGTTCAGCACAGCAGCAACTGTTTCAGCAAAGATTTAGGCTTAAAACAATGTCTGAATCTTCATTTTTGGCTGAGCTTATCATTTAAGCAGCAAAATCAGCTTGTCCGATGTGTTCTGAGCAACACACCAGCAGTACACCACCCTGCTCTTATCCACAACTCTCTCTCCGTTGTTGTTGTGTCTGACATTGAAGTACGGTTAAATGTTTCCGTTCACGCTGGTGGGTAATGCTGTTTCTACAGTAAAATGAACATCGTTTGAAGCACTGCACGTGTTCTCAAAAAATCTTAGCACACTGTGTTCACAAAATAACTGCTGTCCTTTATAATCTGGCATGCTATTCTACTACTGCCCCAAAACTGAAGAGGTTTCGCAGCAGCAACACTGTACATACAGAGCCTTGCAGTGTCAGATACGGTATTTCTTTCCCGTTTAGCTGCATGCGCACCATCATTTCCAACCGAAACACAGTAAATACGATCTAATGTCACACAAACTCTCTTCAAAATGAGTTGTATTTCTTGAATGAACGTTCTGTATACTGTTATGACTTGAATTATGGCTTTGAATCAGTATATTCAGGTGGAAAAACAACAGGTAACTCTTCTGTCAAGTCTGAAACCCTTCAAAATAGCAGAACTGTAGTTTGTTGACTACCAGGCCTATTTTTTTTCTGTGTCTTTTGAAAATTGCTTGTGATGACAGGACTATTACTTTATACATGAACTTGAACTTAAATGATAGATGGCTCAATGCGCAGCTCCTCAAGGTATGAGTATAGACTTTTTATTTTTTTTACTCTTTTTTCACAGATTTTTTTCCGTTTCACTGAAAACAGGTTGCTGCTTTGTCAAAACCGATCATTGAAGATAAGAAAGTGAAACACTCTATCCGTGGTACACATACTCACATATGGAATCTAATATAAGGCGTGTACGTTGTTCAAGATGTTTCATGGTTCACTCTTAACATCACATTGTGCATGTGAAAGGATTGTTTTTCTTCAAAATCCTTCATCGAGCAGTTAAGAAACACAAACAGCTGCTGACATGCATTCAGAAGCCAGTCTTGCAGCACTTTGAACTGACATTGTAGTTCCTTCACTCAGCAGGTTTGCCTCATTTGAATGAGACAAGCTGTTTTTTTGTGCCAGTCAGGGTCCATTATTGTGACAGTGCTGCCTGCAAAGACTTCACATTCTTACCGGAGACAGACTTTTAACTAAACAACAGTTATTTGCAAAACATCATGTGGACGATGTGGGGGGTGGACACAACATCATGACCACCTGTCCAGTCTGATGCAATGCAACACAACAGCTCCCTGACTTTTTGTGAATTTTGTGATGTTAAATTTCAGACGATGCTGTTTTTTGAGGCCAGGGGGTTTGGGGTGCTGCTGTTCTGTACTGTGTTCTGTAAATGTGTGACAACACAACACCTCTCGTGAAGACAGGCTGACTTGTCTTGCTGCCAGCAGGAAAATGTTATCAATAACTCATTAACAGGAGTCTCCAGTCACTGTGAGGCTATATTGCAATGCCATCTCTTTGTTCAGACCATGATTATGTGAAAAACCTGCTGACATCAGGCCCCGGTTACGAGGAGGAGATATTGGTCATTTCTAATAGTGATGTTAAGAACTTAAAAATAACGCTAATACAACAGATTCTTTCCAATTTAAAGATATAATTCCTTCAAAAACAGTTTGAGATGTTGAATGTCTCCCACACATATTTTATTCGGGTACTAGGTATACTATCAAGTATAGTTCGCAATCCATTTTTTGCGTTTTATACTTTTATTGTTTTCATCCGACCCAGAGAACACCATCCGCGATTGATTAAGTAGTGGACAATGTCCCCTCCCTCTCCCCTCGAATGTCAACACCAGTAGTGTACTCATGCTCTACAGAGAGAGACACTCTTTGGTATTACGCCCCTCTCCTAGTTAATGCAGGCCTCGGTGCATGTTGATTTTAATGAACAAGCTTCCTCCACGCGTGATTCATCTGCAACTGTGACAACAGATTTGCTGGCGGAATAATCCTAAACGCAAGGTGTCTTTCGTTTCATGAGAGACCCCTAGTGGCAGAAATAACATACTGTGCATTTAAAAAGCAACGATACAGAGTTTCTTTGTGTATGGTTTCACTTGTTATCGAACAACTCTGAACAAGCATCATAGCAAGTTTAGCTAATCGAGGATATTTAGTCGAAGTGACTACTTTCAGTGGTGGTGGCCAATAATTTGTGAGCACTAGATATATTCTGACAAGCTCATATTGACAATGCGGACATAATCCATCCAAAAATCTGAGAGACAAGTCTGCGTGGACCCTCTGTATTTAGTGTAGGCCAGCCTACACACTGAACTAACACAACCCTGACTGCACGGAGACAAAACTGACATCACTCAGAGATCATTTAATATTTATGTAAGTATAATTCTAAGTACAGTTAAACGAAAAATTAAAGTCACTGTGCTGCACACTGAAGCTGCCTTTAGAAGAGTAATGTAAGCAGCCCCGGTGAACTAGACTCTCGGAGGGGATAAGGCCACGGATTTATTTTTAATTTTCCCTCCAGAGGTGTACAGCTGGCCTGTATAGCTATGCTGAGGTGTCACTATTGCCCTCATTAGCATAGTCCAGGAGACTGCCACCGACACTTGCACTGCCCCCAGAAAAAGTCCCTCAGTGAATGAATTACATGTGACTCCCTGACAAACAAAGGCTCAGAATCTCCTCGAGGTATTAAAGAGATCCCTGGACCGTTTTACCTTCTACTCAGTTTACTTGTTTCCAAGGACTGAGCTCTCCTTCAGCAACCCCATGAATTGAGCCCTTCAGATTGAAGTGTCAGTATATGTCTGAAGTGTTAATATTGATAAAGTTTGCTAATTCATTTATGTAAAGCAAACTGTGTCTGTGAATGTTACTAGATGCAGCTGTGTCTTCCATGCTGTGACACCTCTGTGATACATTAAGGATTAAATATTTAAAGCTATATACATTTTTTTTTAGTTTTTTGTGTGACTCTTTAGACTTAGCTGTGTGGAGTTTGGTTGTTTATGTAACATCATTACTACACTGCTGTCGAACTGTGACGCATCAGTGTCCCGATGTTCACTGAAACAAGAACCTAATTAGTGCCTGAAATCCAATTTGCCATAGACTGATTCATGACCTACTGAACCAAGCACCGATTTAAGATGAACACTTGTATTTTTGTTTACCTCAGCAGCACACCGTGAACGTAATTCCAAACTCTTACTCACATTAAGTAGCCATTCTGCTCGGATGACGGCCACCGGTATCGACCCAAATTTTCAGTTGATTTTCGGTCATTTATTGTAAAGAGGGTAAAGAGAATGAAAGAAATATTGGCTATAGCCATAAATCTCACAATACTTTGGCTTCATTTCAATCCTACGCTCAATCCTGGCACTATTCCTCCGAGATCACTTTTAAAAATGACAGTATCTTTATTGTCATTTGTTAAAGGATCGGTATGCCTAAATTACAATGTTTTTTTTGTCTGACTTACATTTAGTGGCTTCTGGGAGTGCAAGTTTTATTTGCTTAAAGCAGAACTATCATGCATTACTGAACATTGACGATTTATGCAGGATCTGGATGAACTTCAATGAGTTTAAAAATCCTTTCTTCCTCTAATATCTGTACATTGCAACTACAGAACGATTAACGATGAGGACAGATTTTGGATAGACATTGGAACATATCTGTTTGCTCCCAGCGAGAGTTAATGCTTGTGTACTGTGTTTTATGGCAGCCGACATGACGGCTAGTGTCAGTGCAACTGGAAATTCGGATAAAGCTGCCGGTACTGCTCAAGACTGCGATATGTACATTTGAAGGCGCTTTATGAATGAGTCAGTACAGATGTCACTGGAAAGAAATCTCACTTTTTGTTGTGCACACTGTGAAAAACCAAGGCCAAACGTCAGCAAAATCAGCAATGAATTCAGCTGAAAGCAACCAACCAGACTTAGGAAATATCAGAGCGGAGGGGTCAAATTCACAGCACTTTGTAAAAGACTGGTTACCGCCATTTCTACTGCTTTGAAGGAGATCTGTCACAAAATAACGTGAAGTAGTTCATTACAATCAGTTTTTAACTGAACTTTGAATAGTTCTTGTGTCCTCAGTACATTGACTAATTCACAAAACACACTGTTTACAGTTTTCAGATCATCATGTTCAAAGAAAGGACAGAAAAAAAAACCTGGGTAAAACAGATTATTCAGACTAACTGACTGGCTCAAGGCCAGCTGAGTTGATTTGACTGACTGTTGGCTGCGGTAGGACTACCCTGCAAAGCCCATGAGGGTTTCACTGTGTGGATGTTGTGTATGTGTGTTGCTGTACTGCGGGGCATCGAGGAGCCATGCTGTACAGTACATCTGTGGTGGCTGCCAGGTTCTGCGGGGTCACAGAGAAAACAACAATCAATACCGCAACCTATGTGTCAGTGGTGGGACGCATGCACACACACGTATGAATGCACATATTTTTTTCCCCTGGCATATATCACGCATGTTATGATATGCCTTGTATCTCCCTCCTGCCTCTGTTTATCTCCCCCTGACTGTCTCTCTTTCTCCCTTCTCTCTCTCGCAACATGTTATTTCCCATCACATGACCATCCTGCTCTGAGCCCTCATTACTAGCTTATTGATCGCCCCCAGTGCTTTTTCTTCCTCGTCCTCCCCAGCTTGCTCTGTTGCAGCAGTGTCTGTATATGATAGCACCTGTCGATACCATCGCTTTTCATTTAGAAAACAGAAATGATGTGCAGGTGCTGCTATCTCCTTAGTGATAAAAAGCTCATGGAATAGCAGCAGCGAAAAAGAGAATGGAGGTAGGATGCGGTGCGCGTGCATGCATGTCGGTGTGTGTGTTGGCGGAGTGAAATGTGTCGAGGAAAACAGTTGGCGTCTCGGCAGATAAGTGAGTGAAATACAAACAAAAACAATATTCATCCATCACAAAAACAAAGAGGAGATGCTGTCAAGTCTCGTCGCGCCCCGCTCTGTGCGTGCGCTTGTTTGCTCAGGACCAAACCTCAAATCCTTGTCACTCCGCTGCGGTTTCCCCCACATCACTGAAAACTCAGGTGTGCATCCAGCTGACTTACCTCCGCCACAAGAATACACGCATTGCAGGGGAGGGATAAAGGGGACAGACGGGGATCAAAACCCCCACCCCCACCCTTTTTCCCCTCCCAGTTTATTCCAACCACCCACTGCTGAAGAGGGAGGCGGTGTCGTCACAAAAAATGACAGGGATAGTGATCCACAAAGGACCTAAGCCTCTCATTCCATCCATGACAGAGAGCGCTGGAGAGGTGGGCGTCGGAGAGGGGGCTTTGTGAATACCTGATGAGTTCAACCAAGGAGGTTCAATCAGGCCTGGGAGAGGAGAAGGAGAGGAGGAGGCAGCAGCGGTGGGGGGGGACAGGGCCGTCTCATCCTGAAAGGATTTCTGCCTCCTGCAGCTCCCGTTTTTCTCTCTGAATATCTCTTTTTTCTCAATCCCCCCGTCCCTTTCTCTCATTTATCTATCTTTCTCCGTCTTTACAAGCTCGCGGTCCTTTCACTCAGCTTCCCTCCATCACTCCATCACTCTCTGTCTCCTCATCCCTGGCCTGCTGCAGTCCCGAGAGGGCCACTTTAGCTAAACAAGGGATTTGAAGATCAGAGGCCAATCTGCTCTGAGAGGTAAACACAGGAGACTTCTGCCGCCCTTCGAATAGTTGCAATGACTTGAGAATGAAGGTATCGACTGGGTATATTAAGTCAATTGCATGTTAAAGGGATTACCGCTGATATGAGCCATCGACAGTTCTTAATTGAAAACCAGCATGAGGGGAAATGACCGGGCTGCAGCTGCATGTGGATTCACAGCTCTGTGCTCTCGCTAAATGTTTTTCATTTTGTCCATTCAAGTCATGAGACGCAAGAAAAAGTAATTGAAGTCCAGTATGAAGGAGAATGATCGAGGCTGTCAAGGCTCAAGAATGAAACTACACATATTGCACAACAGAATCAAAGGAGGACTCCTTAAATAGATATTTAAGCATATTTCTCCAGTAGTCCCAAAACAATGAGTGAGATGATTTTTACATAAAAATTGATCAATTAGTCTTGAGTGTCTTTCCTGACCTTGGAGATAGTTTAACAAAGATTTGAAGCTCAACTCGCAGTGAACAGCTGGAATTTACTCAGAAAAAACACAGTTGCTTATTTGGATAGCTATCTAATATCCAGTAATGCTGATTTGTAAATGTATCCCAGACATACTGAAATCCAAACGTAATAGTAAAACAAATGTTGAGATTACTCCTCAAGATAGAACTAGACTGTGGGAACAACCAGGGACAGGGCTGTCTTTTGCGGTTGAAGTTACAGTGAAATTACGCTTGAATAAGCTGTCGCTCCCCCTGCAGCGACAGGAGGAAAGAAGCTCCAGCAATTCCAACACATATCATCCTGTAAAACCTTAACGTGGGTTACAGGAGGAGAGCACTGGTCTGAATCAGGGGAGGCTGGTGCATAGAGGCAGAGCGGGTTACTCCTCCTCTGTTTGTGTGATGAACGACGGATAAAATAGTAATTGGTTGAAAAAATGAAAACAACGTTCCTCTTTTGGCATTTTTCTGAGGTTCTGAGCAGCTTCAGGTGTTTATGTCCACAACCCTTGTATATGCCTGTAGCCCCAGAATGAGCCCTGGCATGAATGTGGAAAGGATCAATTAAAAATGTAGAATCTCATTTGAATTCTATCTGGACGCAAGACCTTTAAAGATTTGCAGTGCCATACTGCATTACATTGCAACATGTGCTCAGTTGCCACCTTGCGCCTGAATTCCTTTACGTAAATAGATATTTCCAGCATTAATTGATGTGGAAAAGGTACAAATTGGTGCATAAAAAACAAAATGCAGGAAAGTGGTTGAGGCTTCAGATTTCCTGGGGGACCACCCACACCACCCACTTAGTATTTGTCCCTCCGAGGATGAAACGAAACCGACGCCCTTACTTGAAAGGACAAGTAAAGAGCTTCGCAAAAAGCTTGTCAGTGGGCCTCGTGTCAAAATACTTTTTTTTTTATCAGACTAACTAATTAATCGCTTTAGGTATCATCAAGGCGCATATCAGCGTTTTAAAATGTGAGAATTTGCTCTTGCTCATGTACTGGTAATTAGGCTTTCTTTGGGTTTTTATCATGTGGTGTTCACAGCAATTTGATGACGTCACCTTGGGTTCTGGGAATGAGATGGACATTTGTCACACCATCATTGATCTCGAGCCTCATACTTACACAAAATGACGTTGACCCTGGTCACATTAAAAAGTTGCGAAGAAAGCTCTCATTGTACAGTACAGTAGTCTTTCTCATAAACTTCAAAATAGTTTCGGAGTCAGCTGTGCGCTCACTAAAAACCAAAGGCCAACAAATCCACATTTTCCGCTGTGTTATTAAGATCTGCCTTGACATTCTCAGTGATCCAAGATAACAACAAGAGGAGCACAAAGCCTGTTTGTTGCAGTTACGTAAGACTGCCGCTCTACTGTAAAAGGTTTGTTGTTTGGAGAGGGCACAGCTGCAACCACCCATGTGCCGATGTCACCGTGTCGTAGAGGGGCACATGACAGGCAACGTGATGCAAACGATGCCTGATGTAGGTGCACTCCGTGCTGAAAGTTGTCTTTTCACCTGAGGCTCGTTCGTAGAAGAGAATACTTTCTTTCCGTTTGATGTAAGACAACTGTGGTGGCAAAAATATCTGCAGTGAAGCTAACACTCTTTTTTAAGCACTAATGAGGTAAATCCAGCAAAAAAAAAACATTGTCTGCTATTGAGTTACTCCGTTGAAAAAGGAGGCTTTGAGCCAATTTTGAGAAAGATGTTTAATCTTTGTGAAAATATAGATTCAATACTGTGAGTTGACTACATGTCACACCTGAACTGCATATTGTGAGCTATTATAATTGACTAAAGAGGTAGTTATTAATACATTAGAAAGAAGAAAAACTCAAAGATGATTACTGAAACACCCTCTGAGGACCCCCATGACACACCGCACCATGCTTTTCCTCCCACACTTACCCCAAATCCGCGGAAGTACCAGAGCAGTTTGGCTGCAGGTCGGTAGAAACGGAAGAGGTGTTGGCATGTTGCAGATGAGGCTCAGAGATTGGATTATGCAAACGGGGAAGATGTGAGAGTGTGACGGCGGTGAACCATCAGAGCAGGTGTTAATTGGATACATCTGTGTACTGCCTTCCCAACCCTCCTGAGTGTTGGAGCAAGGGAGCCACTGCTGCAGGAGGAGCAGCGGTGGCGATGTGGTGGCTGTGGACCGCAGCGGGGCATTGATTATGCACCGTCTGATCCTGGGGGAGACAGCGGCTGCAGCAGGAGGAGGCTGTGTTTAAAGAAGCGCTCTAAATGCAGTCGCAACCTGTTTTCTATGTGGGTGTGTGTTTTCCCTCCCTAACCCTGAGGGATCGGCCTCAGGACCAGAAGGCAGTTTTGGGAAAGACTCATTATGATCATGTCCTGCGAAGTGCTTTCTCTGAGTCCCCACTTACATCTGCTACCAGTCCTCGAGCAACTCATTTTTATCAGTTACCTGTCCAAATCTACATCCCCACAGTAAATACAGCAGCAACCTGTAATGGCATACAGGAGCAGCCAGAGCATCTCACTTCCTCGATAGTTTATTGCTCTGTCTAAGAATAGTCGGTGTCGTGACGACTGTTAAGGAAATCAATACTTGCAGGTGATGAGGATTCAAGCGTTCATTTTGCAGTGTTAATTGCTGGGAGTTTGTGCGACAGGCGAGACAACAGCCAAACCCCATCAGAGGCCCCAGATGCCACATGTCATCGTTTCAGGCAGCAGGAAATGGATGTGCTTCATTTCGCCGCCCATGATATCTGCAGGGGTAAACCACGCGACTCCCCGGAGGGCTTGTGCTGCTGTATTAAAACTGTCCATCGTCTTCGCGGCCATGTCTCTTGCCTTTCTAGGCCGACCTACCTTGGGCCCGAAAGCTGAGGGAATTACCGTACAGAAGGATTGTGCTGAGGGGAACTGTGCCTCGGCTCGGATATCGCCCGTCTGCATGGCAACGGCGGCCGTTTGAGTCAGTCGCTCGCCGGATAAAGCCACAGACAACTTGGCGAAATGGCACTGACGTGACAAGGGATTGGAGTCAAAACATGACAGCGCAAGACACTAGAATTAGTTGCTTCTCTTAAGAGAAATGGCGCTTTTTTTTTTCTTACCCACTGGGTTTTGAACATGAATGTTGCTGTACAGCTGACATTGCTGCGCTGCATCGTGTTGGTGACAGCTGATCTGCTGCAAACAACATGAAACTGTTGGTCTGAGGGGTAGAAAATATTAATTTGCGTATAACTCACACACGCCACAACGTTTCTGTGCAAAAAGTTCAGTTTTGCAAAATACCCATTGATTATGACAGCCATGAGCGATTCACTCTTCGGCACTAACGCACATTACAAAGTGAAAATAGGTCTCGTGTCTCTAAGTCACAAAATAATAACGCGGGTGAGAGCATATTATCGGTTTACATGTTGCACAGAGGCGAGAGCTGCAGAGGGATGCTATGCGACGGAGAGTTTTGAGGGTGAGGGAGCATGCAGCACACGAACAAGACAGCCCGCCTCGCTCTGCATTCATTTTCAACTTTTAACAGCGGGGTGCAACCAGAAATGTGTGCTCGTTCACCTCTATTGTTTATTCATGCAAGAGAGCATCCTTCACCAATATTCAGAGGGGCAGAACAACAACGAGAGGAGAAACATCCTGCGGTGCCCCTCACATGGATTTGTGTTTTAAAAAATTGCCCCTGATTTTATTAACAAACGCATTTTGATTATAGCGACCTCCACCACGCCCCCACAAACAGCAATCAGCATCTTAGGAGCAGCTTGTTTATCCTCAACATTTTGCTCTGATCCTGGATTAAATCTGTCCTTTGATATTTTTTTCCCCCCCTCTTATTCCTACATTATCCTTTGTTGTTCCGCTATACTTTTTTTTTTTTTTTGTTTCATCAATTTTTCCCAGGGAGTAATGGATAACATCTGATACTCATCTATAACTCTTGCAGCTGCCCTAAAAATGTCATCACGGCACCACCATGTCTCCCTGAGGGCCAGCATCCTTCCCCACGCTGCACCAGCGCCTCGCCTTGTCTTCGCTGTGCCTCCTCTCTCTCGTCTCTTCCTCGCCTTTCCCCACCCTTTCAACTTGCGCTGCGAGCTGAGGCCCTCTAACGCTTTTCTGTTTTGTTTTTTTTTTCCCTTTCCTTTTCTCCCAAGCAAAAAAAGCTTGGCGCGCTTGATCAGACCGGTTTTTAAACAAAGGCTTCAAAATGATGTAACTTAGTTCTTTGACTCGATGTCGCCTTTGTTGTGGATTCAGAGGCCACGGCTCTGTGTTTCTTGTTAGTGATGTATCGTTCCCCAACGAAAGGAGGGTAGAAGTTGCATATCGGGACTTCTGCAGCAGTGAGGCAACTTTGCGGCTCGCCCACAAAGAGTCGTGATGACATCTGAGCTGAGATTTTTCATACAAAGGTTATAGCCGCATGGAAGCAGCAGCGTGTCCACACGACACCTTTCAGTGTGACCTGGTCATGCCAACTCCTCCTCCTTCCATCTCACTCTTTGCTAGCAGCCTTCCTGTTCGTGCGCCACCCGCTTCTGTTCTGATTACTGACGACTGCAGCATATATTCCCCTGCACAGGGGGAGAACCATCTAATTCCTCATCCTCGCGGCATCCGGATAGATTAGCCGGTGAAAATGTACCTTTCGCAAGCTTCAACTTTCACATACATTCACACTGTCTGTATAGCTGCAAAGTAAAAGAGCCACACTCCCTGAGGAGATAAGGTGTATTTTTAGCAGCAACTGAGCCTAACTATTGTTCCCAGAATAGGTCCATGATGGACATGCCCTAACGAGACACTGGCCTTGTTGTAAGGTTGTGTATTTCTTTCGAAGCAGTGTGTGTGCTGGTCTCCTGCGTGGACCCAGTAGGATTCCAATTTATCCAGCGCAGTGTGATGTCATTGTTCGATCAGCTCCGTGAGGAATGCGCCAAGGCTGACTGATTCTGCCCTTCATCAAGATATGCAGGAGTAAAGTTGAAGCATACCCGGGGTTCCTCGGTATGTCATGAATAGTGATTCCGCGGATAAACAAGCAAGTTTTGTTAATTCCAGTCACAACCTGCATGTGTAGCTGGAATATAGCAGGTTGGATGTCCGTGGCTAGAGGAGAAGGGAAGGAGTGCAGCTGCAGAATCACCTCTGTGGCCCTGATTTGTCTTCCAACCCATCCCTGTAGCTCCCTCAGGAGAAGCATGTACTGCAGTCTGAACCTCGGTGTTGCTTTGTTCCCTTTCTCCGTTTCTCTGGCTCTGTCCTCGCCTTCTTCATCTCCTTTACACTATTCTCTCCGGCCATCTTCCTTTAACTCTCACACCGACCTCCATCTCGTCTTCTACAGTACATACTTCATATAGTGTTGAGAATTCTAGCTTTTTGGGCATGCACGCTTCTTAATCATGCATACACATATACCATCGCCCGCAGTAGCCCGCGTTGCTTCTCTCTGATCATTCCCACTGCCGGCCTCCCAGGTCAGAGAAGACAGCGTGTTGTAAAAGGCAGCCCAGAGAGTGCGAGCTGTTGTTTCAGGCAAACATACTTGTTCAATCACTGAAATGAAAGCTTTGCTAATTAGATTCCGAGAAAGAGGCAAGAGAAAGTACTGATTTTCAATTACTCTCGATATGAATCATTAGTCATCTAATTTGCTAATATTGGATTAGGTGGTGAAAAAAACGCTAGTGTGAAAAAATTAAAACCTCCAGAGGTTTTCCCCTTGAAGGGTGTTCTCATCAAGCTCCGTGGTGCTGAGCTTTTGCCTCCATGTGGTGCATTTCAGGCGTGAATGGAGACTTGAAGAGAGCATCTTCTGCTTCCAGAATGAAAAAAAAAAGATAAATAAGATGTTCAGTGGGCTATTCATTTCTTTGTTTGGTTACTTCAACAAGGGCGCATTCAGGCTGCGAGAGTCATAGTGTCCTGTTGTCCTGGTGTGTTCACAGCACATCACAAAATTCCACTTACCCCTTCCTGAGGTGCACAAACCAGTGGGAGATTATCAGTGTGACCCAGATAGATGGAGGACAAGTGTTGCAGAGGTCGGTCTTGTTTAATTCCGCTGATTTGTGGCACAGACATTGTAAAGAGACGGACTGTCCTCACAAGACTTCTGGCTCCCCTGGGAATACACAGGAGAACCCTGTTAAGATCCTGGCAAATTACGGTTTCGGCTAGCCGTGAGGAACACGCTGCTCCTAAAGAAGAGAACGCCTTTTTTAGCACCCACTGAGGATACATGATTCAGAGGCGATACGGCATAATGACTCTCACTCCGGGGGCCTGAAAAATGCTTTGACTATGATGCTAACCTGTCCTAATAGATTTCGTTGCAAGGGGCCTCTTCAAGCATGCAGCTGAGATGAACGGAGTTTAGCGCAAACTTTGCTTAAGGGTAGTAACACTCCAGCAGTCGGGTGTGTTGTGCTGTCGTCTCAGTTCCCTGTTATGTGAGTGTTCTTTTGGGGAAACGAGTGTTCTTTTGTTTGACTCTGGGGCAAATAACCTCTGACACTAATGAGGATATTACTGAAAGACTACAAAAGAAACGGTGCAAGCCCAGCCCAGACCTCCTTCCAATAGCTACTCTAAAGACAATACCTATGCTGGCTGCACACTAATAAATACACCATCATAGAGAAGGGTCTGAGATTAGACAATGAAACGTTTACAGTGCGTAACATGCGTTCAGCGAGCGCCCACGCACTGTTGACAAGGAATAGGGAGAATTGTGTTTGTTGTGAGACACAAAATGTCTAAAATCATTATGCATGAATAAACACACATTCAACTAATGACAAGTGTCTTCCATTTATGCAGAAAATAAGAACAGTGGCACCAAAAATTACAATATCACATAGCGCTCATGAGACTCTTAAATGTGTCTTTCTGGGGACCTCATGTGTCTATCAGGGGAGCCGAGTTTATCTCGCCCTCATTTTGAACCCTGTACCTAAGTACATTTCTGAGTCACATTTGTTTGGTCCAATTCATGCTGCTTTATACTTCTACTTCATTACTCATTCATTCTCCACTGTATGTACCTTTTGGTAGATGTGGTTTTAATCGGCTTCAACCATACCAGTAGTTTAAAAAGTGCTTTTTGACACGTGAATGTGTAATTAGTTATGACACATTTCATAATAATATGACACTCTGAAAGGAGCCATTCAACATGATTTGTACATTTACTATTGAGTATTTCGAAGCAATTTACATGTATTACATTGTTAGATGGCCACATGTGAGTTGATAACATGACGTGAAAAATGAGAACTTCCCTGTCTCTCTCGGTTGCCTATACAAGCCTGCGGACGATTTGTTTAAGTTGTTTAATGCTGCTGGACTGTGGATTTCTTTTGCAAGGACTCAGGTCGACTTTGTGCCTCTCTCCGCTCCACTAACAGAGAGCAACAGTAGTTAACGTTAGTTTAGAAATGGAGACCACTAACGAAAACTAATGACCGGCTCAGAGCACAACAAAGAAGTTCCACAGAGGGAAGGTTGCAAGTTTTTTTCCTCCTTAGATGCAGCAGAACAAACTGCATACACAGCACTATATAATAACATGTATAACAAACAATGATAAGTAATAACTATTTAGCAGAGCAACCTTAAGAGTTTACAAAGTGCTTTGACAGAACAAAAGCAGGACACTCAAAAAGATAATATAACAGGAATAGTCAGGCCGAACTAGAGGAAGTTAAAACGAGAAGGCAAAAAAAGAAGAAAGAGAGCACAAATACATACATACACATAAATACATACATACATACATACATACATGTATGCTTACATGTATACATGTATATATACACCCATCAGCCACAGCATCAGAACCACGACATAATCACCTTTTAAAGTCAGAGGGTGATGGTGAACGTCAGCAAAGAATTTACAAATCTGGGAGGACACAGCGGCATTAGCATTCATTTCGAGTCGTGTTTCTGACCACCTGATGGATGTAAGTCCAATATTCACCCTCCTTTTAGATTCTGTTTAGCTCCTAACTAACTCCTGAGGGAAATACTGTCTCTTTACCTGCTAAATCTATGTTTGCTATGTTAAACAGGTAGCTGCTCTGTGTTTCTGCCATTTGGGCACTTACAGGTTTTATCAAAGCTTTAATACAGAAAAACAGCAGACTCTTCTCCTCCTGCTGGTGAGAATTAATGAATACAATATTGTTGTGGCCCATAGAAGACCAAAACAATTGGCTAAAAAGCGCAAGTTGAGAGGTACTGCAGACTTTCTATAGTTTTGTCAATCAAATAATGTTTGTAGCATGCAGAGGTTTTAGTATTTTTTACTTTCTGTAATTAATAATTTCACATTAAGTATCTGAACAATCTTTCCACCGCTAATCAACACAATATCAAATGTTCATGCTGATAAACTGCAGTAAATCCACAGCAGCTACTAAGACATGTCAACAGCCAAAGTGTTATCTATCCGCAGAAAGGCCCCTACTGGAGAGAAGACAGACGATGCGGCACAGTGCATTAAACTGCTCTGATTAGGTTAGACCGGAGACTACAGAAGGCAGTTAATTTTCAGCGGGGCTGTGGCATCATCCGCCTCGGCTGCACATTGATTTGAATAAGCCAACACCAGCGAGCAGCACACACACCGCTCGTTGGCAAACACCAGCGATAGAGGTGCGATAATGAAAGTAAAACAGTGGCGGATTATTCCTGTAAATTGTGCCTGATCCAGCCGATGCCTTCCCCCCTACCGAAGCTCCCTGCTCCCTCCCTCATCAAGACTAATGTAATGTACCGAGCAGGGAGAACACACAACCTGTCTCTGGATTGTTAGCACGACTGCTCTCTGCATTATGGATAAATACCTCCTGCTACTTCTCGGAGGAGGCCGGAGAGATTCAAGCCGTACAGCTCCGGTGATAGTATGCATGCAGGAAGAGAGGCACAGTGTTCCACCTCTGTGTCACCAGCTGTTCGAGGTTATTTAAAGCTCCATTAAGTCTCCACACTGACTGACAGCCTGGATAATCAGAAATGTACTGTATCTGAATGATGCTCCTGTTCATTCATCCTCAATCTAACTGTCTTGTGAATATCAAATAAAAGTGAAAGGTATGTGCACCTACAACAATAGAGGACATTGTGTAAAGCAAGCCAACAGGATTATTTATAGTAAAGCAGCTAGCTGGAAGTCATGGTTCAACATAAACATAATTAAGGGATTTCAATTATTTCAAAGGTTTTCTTTCTATGTAAAGGAGCTCCGATCCACTAAAATATATGAAAATACTCATCATCAGAACAGTTATTAACTGTTGACATTATTAATTCATTAAAGTGAAAATAACCTTTCACAGTCTGCAAAAAATATTATTATTCAACAACCTTGTGACACCTGATGGCTTTGTGTTCGCAAGCGATTACACAACTCTTTTGAAAATCTTTCCCAGTCTGCACTCATAATTAAAGGAATGGCTTTTATTAAAGCAACATGTTTTTGCCTTTAAATAACACCTTCAAAATCATTTTGACAGTTCAGTGTCTTGCAAAAGGGCGAATGGTGTCTCTGTCTCTAACCCTAACCCTAACCCTAACAATGCAATGTCAATTTTTGTAGTGATCCAAGATGTGGAACTATTAAGAGCGCTTATCCAAGTGTCTTGTTAATCTATTTTTATTCCTTTTATACTTATTATCTTACTCTTTAATTTGAAAACCAAGAGGCAGTATTTTTTCTTGATTTTGGTGACAACTGTGGTGCAAACACTAATTTATTTGATGTTTGATTTCACTTTTCACTTGGCATGATTTCTTGTGGAATTTGTCAATAAAGTTTGACTTCCTATATACAAAAGGTATTTTTTTCCTGTTCTTTCACTGTATCACTAGGGCTGCAAATAAACTTTTGTTGCTGCTGCAGAAATCACATAATGCATAATTTCAGGTGCGCTGGAGAATATTTCCAAAGAAAGAGCTCCTCAGTGAGTATTTTAAAGTAGTTTTCTTAACCCATATTGTGTTATAGCGACAGTAAGCAGATGAGCTGTTGAAAATATGGTAATTTATTGCTCTGAGTTGTTCAAATGGCTATAAATTGCCCCAATGTTCAAACTTACAAATAACAAAGCTTTACCACATGAAACAAAGAGCTGAATTCGGGTTATCTCAGGGAGTTTCTGGCTTAACACCTGTTTCCTGCTCTCTTACAAAAGTCATGCTGCCAAGTTTGACAGCAATTATCAGACACAGTGGTGTTGCATCTGAAAGTTGCACTGGCTCAGCACCCAGGGGTGTCCTAGTTGGAGAGACAGGTTTTTTAGGTTACTTTGGTTTTACACAAGTTCTGTCGCATAAAAGTAAAAAATGTCATCAAGAATGATAGACAACACAAATACTTTAGATTTTTTTTTTTTTTATTATTCTAAATAAGCGTTGTTTTTCAGGATACATTGGTCTTTGTATTATCTGTGGCCCACTGTG